>JAJHUR010114702.1:0-25686 GCA_027495735.1 Lutjanus campechanus | reverse complement strand
CCATCCATCCATCCATCCATCCATCCATCCATCCATCCATATACAGTCCATCACTCGCCTGTCCCACCAACCACCCATTAGTCCACCTCCACCCCTTACCTTGGCCTTGCTCTGTGAGGAGAAGTGTTGCTGGACGAACAGGGCTCCCAGGGCCATGCCGAAGTGTTTGTTGGCCTGAGTGAGGCAGAGCCTGCCCAGCTCCAGCTGCTGCTCTGTGCCGTCAATCTCACGAGAAAATTCGTGGATGCTGCTGCGGAAGGCGGTGGACAGGTGTTCACTTAGCGCTGCCACAATGCGCCACAGCATGTAGTTATGGAGAACCCTAGAGTGGAAGAAACAAAAGATGGGGCAGTTAAATTTTAATTCATCTTTGAACACAATCTAATAGCTTGCAAAACATAAATGAGAGATAGATGCAGGCAGTGAAAGTAGCAATAAACAAAAGATAGCCAATCATCTACTTGGGATACAGTGATGTTCTCATCATTCAATATGTGAGCTAAATCAAATGCCAATGTCCGATGTTTGAATCCTATTTTTTCCTACCTGTTAAGTTCAAGTCACTCAGTAAAGAGTGTTTTGTTTTCCCAGTTTAGTCAAATCCAGTTCACATTCACAAAAGAAAGACAACTTACAAAATCTACTCCGCGTTTTACAACGGATTCCCAAAAACAAAACAAATCAGGAAAGAAAGATTCAAGTAACAGCTTCTGTAGTTGCATTTTAAAAACAGATATTATGTACAATATATACACAGTGTACGCATCGTACCAGCCAGTCAGACAGTCAGGCTTGGGTGTCCAGAGAAAAAAACACTTCAAAGAGGATACAGCGTAGTTTACCAGCTGTTATGTCACACTTCATAACACATAGACTAAGAAGAATTAGAAAATATGAATGACAGTTGTCAAAGCATAAAACCAAACCATAATCTGTTGATTTAATGATGGCATAGCCATCAGTGCAAAAAAAAAAAAAGTGTTCGAAATCAAATCGTGGATTGGAAGAATCATGATACTCCTAACCATAAGCTACTGGTCATACCAGGCCAAGCAAGTTTGTAGTAACAAATTACCCGATTGTATCGAACTGAACAAGATTGCATTTTATTTCTTATGAATTATGTATTCAGCTGTAACAAAATTTCAGACTTAAGTATTTTTGGATCACTTGCGGCCCCTAGTGGCCGGTTAGAGTGAGAAGTCAGCTGGCAATGGTCATATAAGACAGAGCAGTCAAAAAATAGAATTACCTCTTCACAGTTGTATGTCTTCACTCACCAGTCAAGTTACTTACAACCATGTCAGTCCAGACTCATATAATGTATGTAGTGAAGAAGAAGGAATTTAATGCCCGGCAGGGATAATAATGTAAAATATTTTTACTTTCTAAAGTTATATAGTTTCACTCTAATGCAAGACCGTGGGACATTTTCTCTTTTGTTCTCTTTGACATCTACTGCATTGAACTGTAATCTTGTTCCATCTGGCTCAAAGTTCTGTTTTTCCATCTGCCCTCTGAGCCACTTAAGAGTCAGAAAAGTTAGAGAGAAAACAAGAGGGAGACAGTGATCGAGAGCGAGCGGTGAGGAGTCAAGAGGGCCCAACAGTTTAAGAACAGCTCCCTCCAATCCAGAGTGACTCACAGCGGAGAGGCAGCAGAGGGGTGAGGAAAATGTCGAACGGGAGGAGAGAAAATGGATCATTCATTTATGTATTCACGCTGTGTCTTCTCCCCCAGACGATGGAGTGCTGGTGTGTCCTCGTGCCCCCACTGGGTGCACACATCTAATCTGCCCTGCAGGGACAAATGCCCTGCTCTCCTACTGCGAGGCTCCATGCGAACCTAAGGGTATGTTGTTGTTGTTGTTTTCCCCCTTTTTTTCCTTAATTTTCCCTATGCATGACAGATATTAAATCAAAAGCGCCTTGGTAACAGCACCCCGAGGTCCTGCCAACAAAGCACTTGTGAAGTGAATTTAATTGACGGGAAAAGGGAGGGGAAGGCAGGAGGTGGAGGAAGGGAGGGTAAATAAATGAACGAGAGACTCAGGTGGTGTCCTTGATCATCTGTCCCATCAACTCGTCAACATGTGTTACAGGTGTGGCTGCTTCGCCTGATTAGCTGGTTTGTGTCATTTTAATGCCTCTTGGTCGTTTGTATCGTTACACTTGGACAGGTGTGAGTTTACATATGCATATGTGTGGGAGTGTGTGCACAGAGGTGCAGCTACATGTATGAAAGTCATCTATATGATAATCATAAAACTACAGCATTTTCCCACTGTAGGTGTTGGAGAAATGAATATTTTACTTGAGGCATCTTTGAAGAAAAGTAATGACAGTAATCTCTCAGAGTAGAGCTCGAATCACACTTGACTTGGGGTTTTGATTTACAGATTTCTCCCCCTGATAGCACCACTGCAATATTAGACAAATGCATTGTACGTGCTTTAATTAAATTTCCAACAGTGACTGGGCTTACGTTCTTTTATGCAAAGTGTATTATAAACCGACGATGGGACAAACTGTACCTACAACTATGGCCTTGCGCACACTTACACGTTTTTAGATTTTTAAACTTAGCTTTTTCTGTGTTGTGGCCTTTCATCGACACACAAAAGATGTTTAAGGTCACTGAAAACAGAGCCAGTTTGAAGAGATTTAGAAACTGTTCTCTGTGTCACGGTGTAGATAGGAGTTTTTGGATTGTAAGTGTGCGCCAGTCTCTCCTTTGTTTAATGTCACAGTGTGCGTTGTTATCTTGTTTGTTTATAGGGGCTATATTGTCCAGTGGAGGAATGGCGAGAAAACTTTTGAATGTCCAGATCAGCCCGATCAACCTCGGTGAAATACAATGTCTGCATGTAGAAGGAGCACCAATAAAAATAGGGGAATGCACGTTATATTTCCTGAGTGACTCCAGAAAACCACAAACTTAATTCATTTGGACTATACCTGCAAGTTGTTTCATTAATCATCCGACTAGTCTGCGAGGCCTTCACCATCTTCCTGTATCCAGACTACATTACAACACTGAGTACAAAGCCAGAAGAGAAGGATCTTGATGTCAACTTCCCACAGTGCTTGGGATACACTGACTGCACATTGAATTAACAACCCCAAGCCAAAGCCACAGACTACAGTGACAGAAAGGGGAAACTTTCCTTCAATGTACAAGTGTTGCAAGTGCTGTTTCATGGACATTTCATGGATTGGATCCATTTTGGAGCATCAAAAGTTGATGGTATCTGATTTGGTTAGCACACTGTCAGTATTTTCATCCATTTTACACTTGTGATTTAGCATTAGCCACACTAGCTATATTCTATATATATTTTATATTCTATATATATATATTCTAGTCTTCCTGTTAGCATTTAGTAAATTGTCATGGGCTATGCATTTTTTGGCATGTTGGTAGGGATGGAGATTATTTATGAAACTATGAAGACTGTTTTGTTTTAAATTGCTATTTGAAAAACTACACGAGTACCAGTATTAGAGTCTTGCAAAACGCTTAACTCATGATCAGTTTGACTTTGACTCAATAGAAAATTCCCTAAGGGTTCAAATCACCTCATTCTCCCCTACATGGTCATGTGTATTGTATATGCCAGTGTGCACTTAATGCCATAATGGAGTCACAGTGGAGCTAAATGAAAGCAGAGGGCCTGTCGGTGAGAGTGCCGTACAGATCAAGCAGTAGGTCTTAATCACCGGAGGACTGAGTGAAGGCTCATTAGCTGAATAGATTTTAATGGGGCTAGTTAGGGAGATGAAAAGACACTTTCCCTGTGCACTTCATCAACACATTACCACAGGTAATGACCCTGCAGGTAATGGAGGAGGGAGGGACTCCTCTTTTCCAAACTTAGAATAACTTTGAAATAATTTTATCAGTTGAATGATATGTTTAGTGTGCAATAATGGGACATACAAACAGAAAAGCTACATGCACAAGCTGTCAAAATGCAAACTACAAACATAAAATCACACATTTAATTCTTATATTGGTGGAGACTTTTATCCAAAGCACCTTATAGTAGCATGACTGCATATATTTTCAGCTCAGGACGCCCCGCTGGGAATCAAACTCCTAGTACTGAAAGCTCCAGCGCCATGAAATCAACCATTTGGTGAACAGCGTCATGTGAAAATGCTTTACAACCACCTTGAGTATACATTTTGAAAAGCAATGGACCCAGCAGGACTGTTTCGCTTCTATGGATTATTCATAAACACATATGGTACCCTGAAACACACCTGGATAAATACACATGAGATGACAGACTCTTCTGCCAGCCTTCAAACCGCCCAGCCCAAACACTCAGGAGGAATAACACACACCCGACTCCCACACGACAGACAGAGAGAGCGCGGTGGCGAGGGGGAGTGTGTGGGAGAGACGCTGGTGTTGTCATTATGCTTTCCCCTTCATTGAGGCCTGCTCATCTGGCTAATGGGATTGGCTGCAGTCATTGCAGTGAGTGGGGACTGCACACACACACACACACACACACTGGAGGGAGAAAGAAGAAACGAAAGATGGATGGAGGATGAAGAGATGGAGGTGTGACTGTTCTTGTCAGTAGACTTGTATGATGAGAAAGCCGTCAATGTGAGAACATGGGAGGGGTGGAGGGAGAGAACAATGAAGAGAACGACTTGGTCAATAGATGCCTATAAAGATGGAGCCTGTGTATTCTCACAGATGGGGGGGATTGAGAATGGATGGAGAGAAATAGATTGATAGATCGAGTCACCAATAACAACCTCAAATCACTGAGAATGAAGAAGAGAAGAAGAGAAATGAAATGATGCGTAGAATGAGAAGGATGGGATGGGGTAAAAGGAAAAGAGGCAAGATGGATGAATGGATACATGGATGGATGGATCGATATATGGATGGATGGATGGACGGGCAGAAAAAAAGACCCGGGATTTTAAAGGGATAGTTCAGATTATTTGAAGTGGAATTGTATAAGGTACTTATTGATAGTCAGTGTACTACGTACAGTTGATTTTATTATTTGATTAATATAACAACAAGTACTTAATTTAAAACTTAAACTGGTTATGACATGGATTTATTTCATCACTGGAGTATGCAGGTAAGATAATCACTGGCAATGTATTTTTGCATCAGTGTGGGGCAAAATAATAATTGAAACAATTTTCAGACTGTACCAACAAGGACAGAGCGATTCGTAGCTGTACTGCTGTGATGCTTAAACATACTGTTGTTTTTCTGTCTGAAATACTCTAGATGTTCTAGATGTTCGCAGCGAGATTTGTTAGCTGTAGTTTGCTCTCTGGGTGAACCTATGCTTCAGCACAGCAGTTAATTGTGGTGTGGTAATGCATGTTATACAAATCGGCATATTTCCATAATCGATGACAGTGATTACATCAACGAATCAACCCCGCCCTAAAAAAGATATTTAAAAAATATCACTTTAAGTGTACTGTATATTTAGAATATAATCGCTGATTTACTCTGCCATTAGACAGACTTTTCTGATGGGATATTGCCTATATAACCTTTTAACATACCAGAGTCACTCACTGACAGAAACAAACTGACAGATTGAGACAGCGATAGACCAGTAACTCAGGTGTTCTACAATGTCTGTTTGGTTTGGAGAGAGTGATATTTGGCTTGTATAATCGCCCACTGACCATGGGTAAATACTTCATACAAGTCCACTTCAAATAATCTGAACTATTCCTTTAACAGGAAGCGGGGGGTGGGATGGTGGGGACATAGACAACAAAGAGAAAATAAGGTGGGAGCAAGTATGAAAAGGAAGATATGAGAGAAGAAAGGACAAAAAAAAATGAAGCAAGTCAAGAAGGAAAGCAGGGGAGTTGAAGGAGGGACGATACATTTTTAACCATGCAGCCTGTCATCCTGAAACACACAACTATCTAACAGACAGGCGAAGTGAAGCACCTGTCTGTGTCACCTTTTCACCTCTCTGAGTGAGACTTCACACCATTCCTGCAATTTAACAGGAACCCAAACTTTCCTCCTCAGTTTTTCTGTATTTATACGAATGTCAGTCTGTGCCAGCCTCTGCAAGCGTGCTCCTGGACAGTGTGTGTGTGTGTGTTTGTGTGTGTGGTGTGTGTATGTGCGATTGAGTGGTAGAATCCTGCAGAGCACGAAAAAGTACAAAAGAGTTTTTCTGTGGTCCATTAGCGGCCTTGAGAGGAGAGAAACCTCTGCTCTACTGGACAATGACACAGCGGGCCAACACCTCTGCCACGACCCCTGACTCACACTGCACCAAGCCAAACAATAGCACTGTGGGTGCATGTGTGTGCGTTTAGGGCTCAACATCTACTGTGGTTAGATGTGCACAGGATTTATCTAAGCATGGTATTCTTTGCTTTTTCCACCTCTCATGACAATTGCATGCTTTGCTCAGCTGGATTAGTGACTGGTCAATCATGTGGGAGGGTTAATCACTCTTGTTTTATCAAGACCATGCACTGGTTCTGTGAGAAATACCACCTCTCCATATCCCACATCAAGAAAAATCAAAGAAACTGGCTAGAAGTTCAAGCTGTGCTTATAGAGCAGACAGATGGTGGATTTAAGGAAACTCAAATTTCCAAAGGTGATTGACCTTGAACACAACTGTCAAATAGGACCACTTGCTTTGGTTGCCATTATGTTATTTTAGTTAACATTATTTTTAGCCATGCTAGCAGTGTAGTTCTGACAATAATTTGTACAGACAATCATGGTCCCCAGTTGATGAATCCTTTGGCGATTTGGTGAGATTTCATCTTGCAGCCCCATGAGTTGTAACTTTTGTGACATCTCATCAAATATTGGAAGCATTGCCATGAAACTTTTGTGACTAAATGGCACCCAGTTTGTGATGCTCAAAGCACAAAAAAACAAAAAAAAAATAAAACCAATGTCTGCTTCTGAAAAGCATGACCCATTCACTCAAGATAACAGGCAGACCTTGTTGTCAGCAGTTTCATGTAGGAACTACTGTCTTTCTATTAAAAAGACAGTAGTTCCAGGAGATTCTATTGAACAAAGAAAGTACAGTAGTTCATACAAGACACTCTTCACAGTGAGGTCTGTGGATTATCTTGAGTAACCAAATCATGTTTTTTGGAAAGAGACACTGGCTTTGAATTTTTCATATATATTTTTTTGGTGCTTCGAGCACCACAAGCTGAGCGCCATTTGGTGCCATTAGAAGGCAGACATCTCTGTTTAACTGTTTTAACTGTGTACGTGTTTAATGTAGTACATGGCTGTTTAGCAGACAGTGAAAGCTCTGTGAATACAGCTTATGTCTTCACTGTGCCCTTATCGTGTGAGATTTTTTGTAAAGTTGTTATCTTAAACAATAATCTTAACTTTAAAAATGATACTTCTGTCTAGTTTTCTTCACAGAAATGAATTCAATGACATATAGACCTCTTGCTTAATAAAAAAGTTTTCTTAAACCTCTTACAGGCAAACTATGAAAGATTTTCCATAAAAAACAATGCATGAACAAAAATAATCCTTTTTAATCATCACCCACGACCCACAAGAACTGTGTGGCGGTGCCTGCATCTGCAGACATCCCGCCCTCCAGTCATACCCACTTATTTTTTCATTATTTTGCTGTGCTTGTGATGCTTCACCAACCCAAAACTGCAGTGTTAGATGTCCCGGGAATCACTCCATTATCATCTTTTTACCTTTAAAATCAAGAAGGCCTTGCAACCACCTGTCAAGTTTTGGCCTAGTCAGGGCCGGGACCCTCAGGTTGGGAATCACAGAGTTAAACATTAGCATGTTAACGTTGTTTTGAATTTGTTAGCATACTGACATTTGCACAAAGCACAACACCAAAACTGACTGGAAATAACACAATCGCAAATAGTTGAGTAGAGTTGAATTTGTTATGTGCATACAATTACATAGGATACAGAACTAAATCATTATGATAAATGATAGCTGGTACATGTTTTTAATTTTGTACATTGAGACTTTGTCACTGCAGATACACAGCTAGTGAGGCCATGATAGCAGAATGGAAAAAGTCACTATACAGTGTATTGGAAGAAAGTCAACTAAGCTACTGTAAGACTGGAACTATAAAGGTTTTTTAACCACATAACATTATTTATACAACATCAAAGGAATGGGCTGGATACTTTCAAATGTTCCCTTTTTCAAGAGAAGTTCATTGGGATTTACCCTCCGGATGGAAATTAAAAACTCAGAGTTGTATTACTCAATACTGGAATTAGAGTCAAAACATTCTACCTGACTGGCTTTTCAAGGGGTTTTGGAGTTGCAGTTTGATGTAGCCACTGTATTGCTGTGCCTAACTCCAGCCTCTCAGAACTACTAACATGACTGCAGACTCTTCGTCTTTTTATATCATTTTGTTTTTCTTTGTTAGCAGTTTCTCATGTATTGAAACAGAGCTAACAAAAGCAGCAATGTATTTTTTTTATTTTATTTTTTTTTTAAGTTATATTTTTTGGCTTTTGTGCCTTTATTTATAGGACAGCTGAAAATAGACAGGAAAGGGGGTGAAGAGAGAGAGGGGATGACATGCAGTAAAGGGCCGAAGGCGGAAGTCGAACCAGCGACCACTGCAGAGGACTAACAGCCTCCATACATGGGGCGGGCGCTCTACCAACTGAGCTAAACATCCGCCCCAGCAATGTATTTTTGATATTATTACTGATACTGAAAAGGCATTTCATGAAGAATTAAGTAGGCAAATTAACACATTTTACCCAACAGAAGGAGGGATAAATGAAGGAAGTTGTTTTTTTTTTCTCCAACAGGATTTTGCTCTGTCAGGTGCAAACTCTCAGTGTTATCCCACTGTGAGTGCTAACTTCAGTTTCCTGATGTCTGCGTTTATTTGTGTGCATGGTTATTGCAACAAGCTGTGTGACTGGCGAATAACAGGCAGTGGTGGAGAGACCCCTTGATGTGAGGAACCGGGGCATTTTTAACAGAGTCCTCATAAGCTATGCTAATGAGCAACACCCCCCAGTATAACTCTGTGTGTGGGAATTAGCAGTCAACCTTTGTTTATACCTCGATAAAAAACTTCCTGGGAGATAGAATCTGGAGACGGACTGGAGGTGGGAGGATGATGAGAATGAAGAAGCGAAAAAGAAAAGACAAGTATGGAGAGAGCAGGAACAGGTGAGCAGGAGGATGACAGGAGGTAGAGAAGTGACAGAGGCAGAGATGGATAGAAAACAATGGAAGAGGTGCAGATGGAGAGAAAGAAGAGTGTGGTGCTGGGGGGATTGAGGCAGAATTGGGGGAAAGAGGGTTGAGAAGGAGAGATATAGCGAGGGAGGACAAGGAGATGGAGCCAGATGGAGAGAGCTGGGTAGCAGGGGACTGAAGAGAAAAGAGTTTGGTGAGGGGAGGAAGAGAAAGAAGGAAAGACACTGAGTCAGAAAGTTGCAGACAGAGTCAAAGAAAGATGGAGTCATAGAAGTTCAAACTTCTACCTCCTGCTGTCATTGTATGGAAGCTCATTCCCGCCAGGAAAGAGAAAAAAAAGATTTTTAAAATGTTTTATTCATGTTTTTCTCAAATTAGTCAAACTTTAACTTTTTAGGTCAGAATTATGGGATATGAAGTTCCAATTACAAGAGGTCTGGACTCGAGTCACTTGAGTCACATGACTGATGACTTTAGACTTGACTTAACAAAATAATAAAAACAAAAAAAAAACAACTTTGCAACTTCACTTGACTTCTTGACTTGAAAATACTTGATACGTTCCCCCATGCCCAAAGATTAAACGTTGTTATTTTAAAAAGTGTGAATCCACAAATTAAATCCAGATCCATCAAATCCCTTCATTTCCTGAATCAAGTTAACTACCGTTAACACTATTCTCAGCAAGGTGACACTTTATTCCCCTGATGCTCTGATCTCTGACAGAAGAGAACAATGAGGAACTAACTTCACTACTGAGCTCCAGCCGGAAAAAAAAAGATACCAAAAATAATTTTGTTCACGTACAAAAACTATTAGCTAGTCAACGACTTCCAACTTCATTTAACATTTTATGTTTATACAGACCGTTAAGTCGAGGAAGCTAATTTTAATATAGGTAGGAAACTAATGCTTAGCTAACTTTAACTTTATGAATCAATAAGGCTGGAAGCTCACTGTTACTTTATGACTTGTTTAGGACTCAAACTCAAAGTTTATGACTTGGGACATAAGTGCAAAGACTTGAGACTTATCTGTGACTTGCAAAACAATGGCTTGGTTCCACCTCTGCCAACTATGATAGTAAATCAAAATGAAGATTTCTTAAAAAGAAGGGTCTCTACCAATTTTCAACATCAAGATGATTTTACTTGTCAGGAGCACTACTCAGAGAGCCCTATCTTATGCTGATTTGAAGCGCAAGTGGAAAGCGTGAAGCACAATGGATTTAATTTATTCAAGGTTTGTCCAAATCCACCATTGCCAGCTTGCATCAGGGGTGCAGGGGTATCCTGTCCTGATGAGTGAGGAGCACGGGAGAGGAGAGACTGGCGGCAAAGCTGCAACTCAATCCAACTGAACAACCAACTGAGCCGGATTGAGGTGCAGTTTCAACCCTTGTGCAAACATGCCGTTTTCTCCCCAGGTTGGACTGGTCTCGTGGTCAGATATAACAATATAAGATGATAATTGTTCACTCCTTGTTTTTCCGGCTCCCAATAAACACACAGACACAGAAACTACAGTTGCTCCAGCTGTCATGCTGACTGATTGGTTAAAGACAATCTGACAGCTGTTTCTGGGTCTATTGAGATTTATTGACCATTTTAATGATAATAATAATGATTCCTGATTCCTTATTAGTGGGAATAATTTTACAGACACACACATGCATGGCTGTTTAACATTAATGAAAGGTATTTTTTGATTGTGGAAATGTGAGCAAACGTGGTGATTTGGGCATTTACCAGATAGGGAGGGTCCAGTGAGCTGCATTATATGATTTCTGAATCCAGAGTTTTTGGAACTTTAAGCCAGGATATCTGATCATTCTTTTTAAAATCTGTCTTCTATGTGTCCCACAACTTAATAAAAATGCAGTGCTAATTGCAAAGTCGAAACTATGAGATACCGTAGTAAGTAATAGCGAGAAAGTCAAAATTTTGACTTTCCATCTCATGAAGGCCAGAGTATACTCACAAATAGACGCATAGACAGACAGCTGCAGACACCATGGATGTGTTGTGGTTATACTACTTTCTGTGGTCCGCTTGAAGAATGCATCCCACACATGTACAGACAGTATTCTGTTGTAGTGTAGTGGGCTCACAGACTGTCTGCATGGTTACAACAAATTGGAGGCACAGTCATTCCTGCGCAAAGCCAGTGCATACACCCTCTAATGACAAAATTTGTTACCTGGACCTTTGTAAACATTGTGTAGTCACGGATGCGTAAAGTATAATTTCAGCTTAATGTTGACATACAATCTTATGAGTATCCCAGTCATATTTCATCTGTTTTTAAGCTCTTCAACGTTTTCCTATTTTTGATTTAAAAGTTCAAAGCTTGACTTAAAAAAACTCAAACAATTAGGCATGTTTCTAAGTCAGCGTCTTGACTTCATTTCTGATTTGGTTTAGCAATTTTGATTCCCTATATATACTGTTATTTTTTTACCATTCCTAAATGTGACTGGCACTAAATACAACTCCAAAATGAGAAGTTCACTTTAACTTTCAGAGTGCAGCTCCACACTGAAGCCCATATCAAACGAACATTATAGCTGACTGAGTGAACTTGTGATGAAAGGGAGAGAAGACAGGATGTCAGATAGACACAGGTGGAGGGAACAAAAGACAGGGAGAGAGGATGATTGAAACTTAGTGTAGAATCTATTACTAAAGCCATCAGGGGGGATTGATGGACAGACAACTCAAAGAGAAGATTGGTAAACAACAAGGGAGGAGACAGAGCATGCAACCTGAGGAGAAGTGAACCTGGGCTAATGGATGTGACAGTGGCGACGGTGGCTGTACTTTTACAAAGAGGATTATGAGTCCCTTAATGATATGACCCCAACTCAATGCGTATGCATGTTGGAGTGTTGTGATTAAAAAGTACATTTCACAAAGAAGGGAGAGCAGCAGGAGACCAGATAAAAGAGATAATGAAAAATGGAGCACAAGACAGAGTAGAAAATTTGATATGGAAGAGATGTTTACACTGATGGGAGCTGAGCTAAATCACTGCAAAAAAAAAGAAAAGAAAGAAAGATCCTATCTTTTGCTGTGGCTGATAAAAGAAAGCAGAATAAAACACTAAAGGATTTTCAAGTGAAGAATAACATTTATTTGTATCCTGTAAAAATGTGAAGGAGAAAGAAAAATGAACAAAAATAAGGCCATGACTTGAGGTAAAAGCATTTGTAAAAAACAAACAAAAAAAAACAAACAAAAAAACAATAACAAAAAACAAAAATAAAAAAACAGAAACTGATGTTATTATATATGTATGTGTCACATCGATTCTTTGTTGTGCAGAAAGGATTGCTGGTAAATCCACATCCATGCACAGCTTTGCTCTAATCTTGTTCTTTCTCATAGGCACCTTCCCTCAAACTGCTGTACGCAGCCCTGTTTTGTGAAAAGTTTGGTTCTACCTGCTGGATATGTCTGGATCTTTCACCAAGTCTGTCCTGACAGAGGCTGCCACTACCCAGTGAGAACGAAATGTTAGATTCTTACTTAAGGCTATACCACCTGTATGTAAAATAGATATGTCCATATCAATTAACTATGCAACCATTACTGCCCATGTACTGCCATGTGTTCTTTACATTGGCAATGTACGTTAAACAATACAGCCACTAGAGGGCGCCGCTCAGAGTCAAACGTTATCCCACAGAAGAAGAGTCAAAAGTTTCAGACAACAACAATCAAGGTAGGAGTAGAGAGTAGGTGGGCAACAGGGGAAGGTAGTGAACAAGCAGGTGTGTAGGGACAGAGTAGATTGGACATGTAAGGTAGTGCCTAGCTGTGAGGGTGTGTATAAATGAGGAGAAGCACTTTAAAACAGATGCAGTATGTAACTGGGAGCCAGTGCAGTTGCTGGAGTGCAGGGGTGATGTGTTCCCAGCACCGTTTGTGACACAGGACTATTGCAGCTGAATTCTGGACACACTGTCGTATGTTTAAGTTCTGAGTTGCTGCACTGTGGAGAAGGACATCACAGTAGTCCTGTTGGGATGTAATGTGTATCAGAGTCTCCGAGTGTGAAAGTGAGCGGCGTAGTCTGGAGATGTTTTTGAGGTGGAAGAAGGCTGTCCTGGTGATGTGTTTGATGTGAGTGTCAAAACAAAGGATGGGGTCCAGACTTATACCAAGATTTTTGACCTCAGCAACAGGGGATGTAATAAAACCAGGGTTGGGTAGATTTAGATGGGAGACTTTGTGAAGTGTGGCTGGGAAGGCAATGAGAATAGACTCAGATTTGTCCTAATTAAGCTTGAGATAGTTACAGTTTATCCAAGCACTGATATAATTTAAGCAGTTACAGTAGCCACTGCACCTCCCAGCCATGCAGCTGCAGTGGTAGCTAACCTAGCTGACTCTTCATGGACTGACAGCTCCCAGTGAACATGGCCAGACTGGGACTGAACACTACCTCACAACACCGACACAGGTTTGACAACAGGGAATACAGTACAAACATGGTTTTCTTGCCGGGTTTGGCTCCTTGCATCTTGGGACTAAGTCTAAAGCTAACTTAGCTGCATGGCTCTTGAGCTAACAGCAGTTAGCAATAGGCTAAGTTACTTTAGCAACAAGTAAAACTCTGTTAATGACCTTGGTACTGTATTCCCTGTTGGTCTCACAGGCTGCGTTTGGCCCCAGTCCATTGTCTTCACAAAATATTATCCACTTTCACATAAATCAGTGAATAGTAAATTGTGTTCTTGCACAGTAACATTAATCAGTGAGGCCCAACCCCCAGCCCGTTCCATGTAGCTAACGTTAGTTGTTGAAGCAGTCCACTGTCAAATGCCTCATGCATAATTTGCTGTCACAGACACCACTCTCTCCAAAGTGATAAATTCTAGCCAGCGGACTGTAACCACAGTATTTTGGGGAAACTGAACAAGGTTTGAAGTGCTGTTGCTAGCTAGCTAACTAATGAATCTTAGCTCTGCGTCGCTAAAAAGATTAACAGGTGGATGTCATGATATTATTGATTGGAAGTGGTTAGTTCTAGCTTATGTAAGCATGCATTATACAGTATTTT
This sequence comes from Lutjanus campechanus, assembly GCA_027495735.1. NCBI lineage: Eukaryota > Metazoa > Chordata > Actinopteri > Lutjaniformes > Lutjanidae > Lutjanus > Lutjanus campechanus. The sequence continues at coordinate 11,400 of JAJHUR010114702.1, read as the reverse complement.
GTTTGACAGGAAGAAAACATGATTGGATTTTGGTACAGAAATACAAATAAATTATTTTGGGGGGGATTTATTAGACATATAAAACATAAACACATTTAAATAGGTGCACAATATGACCATCTCAACCTTAGGTAACCAAATGGCAATTTAACTAGATTATTACACTATGTAGCAGTGGGGTTTCTAGAAAATCTTAATTTTGAAACACACCTGACACATATCATGATTAGCTCATCTCCATTTTTTCACCGTAGGCTTTCTGTAACTGATTTCACAGACACATGCTTCACATAGAACCACTGAAATGACCTTACATTAAAAATGTGGCATTATCGTCCACCTCTGAGTAAATGAATATATTGCATTTTGATTGATTAATTGATTAAACGTTGAGTGTTACTGATCAACACTACACCAGTTTGAAGCTGTGCTTTTGCACTTAATCAATCAGAGGTTGTAGCATGCATGTAGAGTTAGCAAATCTGAAATGGTGAGATGGGGTAATAACATGACCAACACTGAAGGTACCGTAATGTCATGAACTGGTGAGTTATGAAATTACCAAGATGTCTGAAAAGGTTATGCTGCTTCAGACAGACAGACAGACATGTATCCAGGCTCAGCCATAAATGACAAGCAAGTAATCCACCCGCCAGTCATCCGGCCAGTCAGCCATGCATGAGGGCTGAGTGCTGTTGTGTATTTGTGTAGAGCACAGTGACTATTGGCGAGCTGTCAGTTGCTGTGACACACATCCTGACGTGCAGCAGCCCTCTAAGGCCTCCCCTGGAGTCTGTCAAGAGGAAGAAGGAGGAAGAAAGAGCATGTGTGCGTGTGTGTGTGTGTGTGTGTGTGTGTGTTTGTGCATGTGTGTCTGTCTGAGTCTGCAGGTGGTAGAAAGGTGTGGGTGTAGATCAATAATAATCAGCTGCAGTAGAACTGGAAGTTCACCCAACAGTGACTCACCTCAAACACACACACACACACACACACACACACACACACACATAAATACATGCACAGCAGCACTCAAAACCCAATCCATACACCTCGTGACACTGCGTTGTTGCCCAAACTGTAGTGACAGCCCCGAACCAAAGGCAACACACACACACAGAACAACCTCAAACAAAAGCGCTTACTCGTGCTCAAAAAGTACCGACTCAAAAATTCCTGCGTCTAATTTCATTGATTTTACATACACCTCAGTGCCCTCATCTTTCTCTCCCCTTTTCCCTCTCCACACCCCTGAACACTCCACCCGCATGCAGCCACCCATTCCCTCTTTCTTTACCTCTTTGAAGTGGTCTTAATGATGTCCGAGACTTTCTGTATGTAATCGGTGGCAAGCACCACGATCTCTTCGTCCTCAGAGAAGTTGTCGTGGAAGATTCTGTCCAGCAAGCGTTTCCAGTGAATCTGTGGTGAGTGGAAGAATGATACTGTGTGAGTTTTTAAAGAGTCATACATTTCCTCCTTTAAAAAAAAAATAAAATAAAAATAATAATAATAATAACTTGCATATAAATTGAACCCCAACCTTGTCATGATTACTTTAGGTAGTACTGTGTGGAGATTTTTTTCTTTCGGACTCCCCGTAATATTCAGTTTCTTCTTAATTGTTAATAGCATGTACTAGAACTGATCTGGTACTTTGGGAGTTTAGTACAAGGCCTAGACCCAACCCATTAATGTAAAACCCATGTAAACATGCTCAAGTAGGCAAAACATGGACAGCAGGTTACAGAGGTGCAGAAGAGCTGTGGGAATAGATGATAAAAAATTATCAAACAACACAGTGGTATGTTTAGAATAAAAAAAGCATGATCCAAGTTGTCAATGGATAACTTTTGTGAACATTCAGACCTCTACAATTGACCAAAGTCTGCCTCTGCTTCAGCTGGTTAGCAAGTTTGTCAGTCTACCTGGTGGGACTTTGGTCAACTTTCTCCTTCCCTGTCTGCTACACTTAAATATTATTACATATGTAAAAGTGGCATATATAGTCACATCTCAAATAGCCTAATAGCATTATAAAAATGCTACCTAACAAGCAAGCTAATCTTCATCAATCGTTAGCTTGCTAGTTAGCTGGTATTTTGCTTTGTAGTAAAATGCTAGCTGACTAGCTAGCAAATCTAAATACTTATATCTGATGGCAAATGTTAGCAAAATGCTAGTGAACTAGCTGACTAATCTATGTCAAGGTAGATAGCTAGTGTTAACATTAGTTAACTTAAGATGTGACTATATTTATGTTGTTTTTACAGACCTCCCAGCAAAATCTTCTAACCATCTTCCAAATTTGGTTTTCTTTTCAACATAGAGAAGCCTAGCACATAGCATATCTAGGTACAGGAAAGACAGAAAAGAAGAAAGTTGAGCACAGAGCAAGAAGGAGCAGGACTTAGGAAGGGTCAACTGTGTAAACACACTGTAGATACCTTTATTGATTATTTCAATCCTCTGATACAGTGGGTATTTATGTTTGTTATATGATATACACTTATGACTGTTAAAGGCACAATGTGAAGCAATTTACATGTATTGATGGCTTTATATTGTCAAAGTGTGAATGGATGTAATGTTACTTAAAAAAAGATGAGACCTTCTGTTTGTCTGTGGATGAATTTCTATGTAACGGACTTGGGACAGATTTTCTGGGAAAATCCAAAAGATGTTATGTGTATACGCACTCCTGCTTAAAAATGTCACCTCTTTTCCTCTCTTCAGCTCCCCTACAGTGCCAAAAGTGTGCAACACTAGCTTAGAAATGGAGTCCGCTAACATCAATAAACAACCGCCATGCACCTGAACACAAGCCTTAACTCAACTCATCTATCAAGATGATGCTGGTCAATCACATTCAGTCATGTGTATGTCATTCTGTTTTGGTCAATACCCAGGAGTGCTGACTGCAGTGTCATTAATAATAACAAGGATTTTCTGAAAATTCCATATATACGTAGCCCCTTTTAAAGATAATTTTTCCAGTTTGATAAATATGGACAAATGTTTTGTATATGGACTCATTTATGTTTGTCAGACCTTAAATTGATGAATGAGGCTTTTCAGATATGCAGAGGAGGAGCAGAACTACAGACTTTAAATATGTTAATTATCCTGTATTCATAGTTTCTACAAGTTTGGGGGCTGTTTCCATGCCAGGCAGATTCACTTAGCTGCCTGTCAGGTTTAATGTTTCCAGCATATCTCACCTCTACAGATAATTAGCTTCAGTTTTGAGACTTTTAGGATTGTTAAGGATTAAAAACAAAGTAAATGTCATTCTTTAGTCAAACTGTTTACAATGAGAACAGACTATCACTTTGCTTTTTGGGACCAAATGTCTTAGATCACAGCCACCTACTCTACTTTAAATCTCATCATTCTACTTTTTGCATATACTTTACTTCGTGGAAACATTTTTGTTTTTCGTGGTTAGTTAGCTGCACGCCAACCTCCTTGTAATTTTAAGTAGATTTTTACAGTGAATTCCAATTTTGAGTGACAGAGCTGAAGGGTTTTATAGCATTTGGACTCCAGATCCAAGTTAAAGCAAGTAAATCGTAGCCATTTAGCAGCATTCAGTCTTCTCCTGCTTGAATCTTTATCCTCTAATCTGCTTCAGTCTCCGCTTCTCTATTTTTTTTCTTGTCAGTGTCTCGCACACGCCTTTTATTCCCACTCACGTTCACGCTGTCTCTTTTTCTGTGTGTTTAGATTTTTTTTGGCTGAAAGCTAAAAATCAAACTCTTTATCTTCCTCTCAGAACATGCCCAGATTCCATCTCTCCTCCTTCCCTCCAGTTACCATCCATCCCTCCATCGACCATGAAACATCTTGAGGATTCTCTGTCAGTGTTCCCGCTGCTTCAGAGGAGAGCCTCCGCCTTCTCCTCCTCCTCCCCGCCTGTGTTTCCAGTGTGCACCCCCAATTTCCAGCACCCTCCAATGTCTCCTTATTTTCTCCTTTTCCCTCTCCCTTCTTTCATTCCCTCCCTCTGCCTCCCCATCTACCCCTGCAGGGTGGACAGCTTTTGTGAGTCACTTAGGCCTCTATGTGTGTGTGTGTGTGTGTGTGTGTGTGTCCCTCCCTGCGCAAACACACACTCATACACCTTCCCCCTGTGCACTCACACACTCGCCACACTACTTAAAATGCTCAGTTGGAGTTCAAATCTTAATCCATCACGTCTGCTTCAACCCAAAATGCATGTGCACACACACAAACTTATAAATGATGGTTATGTTTATGTGTGTGTGTGTGTGTGTGTGTGTGTGTGTGTGTGTGTGTGCGCGCGCAGTACTCACACTGGGAGCAATGCGCTGTAGCTGCCTGAGGGTGATGCGGTTATACATGGTGCTGATGTCCTTTCTTTGGTCATCATATTCTGACACAGTGATCTGGAGAGAGAGGAGATTTTACTCAACACTGCACACAGACACATGTATGCATGCACATGAACACACATGAACACACACACAACACACATGCACATGCAATCAGCTCACATTGGCCAGAAGGGTCTCCAGCTGTATAATCTCCTTGGAGTTCTGTGTGGGGTCACGATCTCCCAGCATGCTCAGCAAGCGCTCCATCAAGGCCTTGTACGCCGCCAGGATCTGAGAAGCACAATGACATCAGTGCTAATAGACAGGAGGAGCTGCGACATCATCAGTAATGGCCGGTGACGGGGGTGACATGTGGCAAAGTGGACAGGATAACAAAAGCACAGCGGGTGACAGCAGAAACAGGTGGATTGATGTAGAGACAAGAGAGACGAGTCAACAGGGCAGATGGAAGAGGAGACGAGGGAAGGAGGTAAAGGTAATAATATATAGGAGGGAAGGAGGGCATGTAGGAGAGGAGGTTAGGAAACACAGTCAACATGGTAAACAACTATTCACTCACTTAACTAAAAAATACATTGTAAACAGCTGGCACACAAAAATTGGCACAGTTCATAATTTTTCTGTTTCAAATTAAACATGGAAGTGAGCCGAACTTAGGTTGAATAATTACTTGAAAGTCTTGTTTGAGTTTTCTAAAACCAATTAAGTTTAATTAACTGAACTTCAGAAAAAATGTTCAATAAGCTTAAGATATTAAGTTGAACCAACAACTCTTCAGTCACACTGACAAACATCCGTGACAACCATGGTTTATCTTAAAATGTATGAACATAATTCTCTGTTCACTCATCTTAAAATACATTCAGAAACTTTCCATGATATGTTTTCCTCAAACTATGAAAAAAAAGGTTTTAACTCTCACACACTGCATGCTGGGAATATGCTGCACCTCCACCTGAAAGGAAAGCATTTTGTTTTCAGTCTAACACTACAATTCTTGTTGTAATAAGGTGTTTTGTTCATTTAAATAAACACATATAATTTGTCTTATTGAACAAGAGTACATTATTTTTTACAACTACTGTTTTAAGTTATTTTTCTGTCAAAATATATTCTGAGTTTACAATGTGTTGTTAATTGGTCTTGAAGTAATAAGGCAATAAGGGTTTGTAAATTTTAGTAAAATTATTGAACCAGATAATAATTAATAAATAAAATAAATAAACTCAAAAATCAAAACGGGTTGACTTTTTTTTTTAAAGTTATTTTTTTGGCCATTTTGCCTTTATTTGAGAGGACAGCCTGAAGGGTGGACAGGAAATGGGGTAGAGAGAGAGGGGATGACACACAGCAAAGGGCCGAAGGCGGGAATCGAACCAGCGGCCGCTGCAGAGGACCCACAGCCTCAGTACATGGGGCAGACGCTCTACCAACTGAGCTAAACCTCCGCCCCTAAAGACGGGTTGACTTAACCTAAAAAATTAGGCTAATCTCATTAGGCCATGGAAACCTGTGGTTCTTGTTGTCCGCTCTGTGGCTCCCTGTGGCTTTGACAAAAAATGAAATACAAATGAAGAATGGTTTTTAAAAAAAAACATTTTTATTTTAACTTATTGTTGTAGGCCCAGAGTGATTCTTACATTCTCCAACTGTAAAAATGTGCAGCCTGTGCACCAAATGAAAAACATGTTTTAATATTTTGTCAATTAAAATGTGCGTCATAGCCTACGTCTATGGCTCGGTGCCTTTTCCTTTAATTTCTCTGGTGGCTAGTATTAAGTTTCCCTAGGCTAGCTAAGGATGCCAGATACCAAAACAGAGAAGTCTCAATGGAAAATAGAAAATAGTTGCAGCTCCAAAAATAAGTCTTTTGATGGTGAGAGTTGCTGACTCCTGCACAAGGCCAGTTTGTGTCAACTGAACATTTAGATGTCAGGTCATTTTCAAAGTTTAATCATTTGTGTGAGGAATCAAATTTTGTGTCATGGATGTCTGGAGCTTACATACAAAGTATGAGGTAAACGAAGTAGAAGATGATGTAGGGGTAGGTAGATGGGTGAGTGTGGATGGAGACATAAAGTCAGTTAAAAGAGGAATGAAGGAGAGACAAGGAGGGATAGATTGAGGGACTATAGGGGGAAAGAAAAGGAGGAAAGGAAGGAAGAAGGGTGACGATGGTGGGGGGCCTTGAAAGAACAAATAAAGCATGTTTACCTTCACACTGTCTTCATCCTGTCCCAAGTAGAGGCTTCTCTCAGGCAAAGTGAGCCCTTCCTGATCAATCTACACATACACACACACACGCGCACGCACGCACGCACGCACGCACACACGCACACACACACACACACACACACACACAGAGAGTCAATCCCTCATGCAGTAATTACATTTTTTCTGGTACGTAGTCACATATGCGTTGCTAAGCCCTCGACAGATGCATATTCAAAGGATTAGTTAATATTTTAATAATCTGTAATAATGCCAACATTTACACGCCATTCAACATGCTGCATGCTAAACATCTGAATTTTTTATAACTTTTAATAAATAATGCCCACATGCAGAGCCATTCTGTGCGTCAGACTGATATTAATCTACTAACGTAACTCGACTTTAATATTGTCGCTGTCCTTAAGCCAAACAAACCACTTTAACTGAAAAATGCACAAACCTGAACACAGGGTTGTTTTTCCTTCTGTAGCTTGTGAAAAGCTTGACAAAACATCTTGAAAATACTTGGTTTTTAAAGGCCAGTGGCAATATTAGATGTTTCTCCTAGTAATATCTTTTAGTTATTATTACTTTTTGTCAAACAATGCATCAGACCAGATATTACAAATCTCTGAAATGAAACGTTTATTCCAAGTTAAAATAGTCTGGTTAACCTCAAAGTTCACTTTCATAAAATATCTCACAGGCTTTTTCAGCAAACAGAGCTTATTTAGGGATTATCCTAAAAATTATCCTAAAAAGGTTGTCAGTAGTGTCCAGTGACTGTGCTGTTTCTGAGGATTTTCACCTGACAAGATAACATTTCTGGAAAAACACAGAGAAACATGTCATGCTTCCATAAATGCGGACTCAGACCACCATCTTCCCTTTTCTCACCCTGATTGCATTCCTGGAGGAGTTCTTGTCGTCCACGTTGACAGTGAGGGAGAAGAAGACGGCAGTGCTGTACACCCCCTGGGTCCTGTAGAGCAGCTCGTTGAAGTCTGGCCTCTGCGGGGCGTCCTCGCTCTCCCATCCAGCGGCACCGGGAGGAGCCGCCACCAAGTCCCACCCTCCACAGCTTTCTATCACCTCCGTCATGGGGCTGGAGCCCAGCCTGTCAATCTCCTCGATGTTGACACAGGATCGATAAAACTCCTTGACCTTGCGCTCTGCTGAGTTGGGCCCACGCCTTCGTATGGGCTCCAACAGGAGGCGCTGTAGTTTCTCCTCATTGTGCTCTCCTATGGCAGTGATGATGCCGTAGCTGAGCTTGTCTTCTGGGATGCCATGGCGCCTCAGCCAGCCGCCACAGGCAAAGGAGTAGAAGTCCTGGCAGGGCTGGATGGTTGGGTCAATATTAGACTGAACGAAGCGCGCCGCCCGCAGCAGGGAGCGCTTGCGTTGGCAGTCCTGTCGACACTGTGGGTCCTGCTGGGCATCCAGGGAAATGTATTTGAGTGCCAGCATGCTGCCCAAGATGACGCACATGCCTGCTGCAAAGACCAGCGCAGAGAGGAGGCAGATCTCTCTCCGGCTCCATCGAGGAAGTCCTCCGCTGCTGCTGGTGCTGCTCAGATCTCTGTTTCGACTGTTTGACCACGTCCCTCCCCGGGAACGCCCCATGTGACGGTCCAGGCTGCCCCCCAGGTGAAGGGTCATACCATTGCTGAGGATGTCACTGCTATAACGACCGCCATATTTCACTTCCTGGAACTCATCGTAGTGGGCAGTTAGCGAGTACGTCTTCTCCATGGCACTGGACTGACAGAAGTAGCAGAAGGACGCAGAGAGAAAGGGATGAAAGAGGAGTTATTTCTATGTTTAGTGTACAATCATGACTACTCCTACTGAGACAAAAGGGCAAAACACTGAAGTGATGTCAAAATCCAGTTGGCCCTCTTTAGGCAAAGTCCCCTTTATTCTTTTCAAATCAAAAGCCGGCAGAGCGAGGGGCTCCCATTGTGCATGAGGAATCTCATGGGTCCTGCTCTCTCTCTCATCCTCTTTCTTTCTGCTCCCTTTCCATTTGTTCTCCTCTGCTCCCTCTCTCCAACCAGTTACAGGTCACCTGTCGATAAAAATAGAAATGAGATAGGGGAGGGCTGTAAGTCGAAGGAGAGATGGGAAATTCAATCTATGATTACAACAGCAGAACATGACAAAAAAGTGTCTTTTCTAGCACATTTTTCGCCACTTTGTCTCGTTGTGTTGTTTGTCGGCTAAAGTTGTTGGATTGATTGGTGATAGTCATCCCTCAGGGAGACAATGTCCCCGGGTGACTCACATCTTTGGATGGATCAATAGAGACAGGAGCAGAGAGCTGAGCATCAGCTGGGCATGGAGAGGTGTGGCAATCACCATAACTTAGCTTGTGTCAGTCCAAATTGATGTAAAACTTGATATTATTACTGAAAGACAGGGAATTTATGTCCTCTGTGTCACCAAACTGAAGAAACACATGCACGCACACACATAGAGCACAGAGGGCACCAGCTGATCCTCTACAGAGATTTAAAAGGAATAACAAGATATCACATTACAAGCAGCTGCCAAATACAAATCATATGTGCATACACCCCAAAGTGTTCTTATTTGTATTTCTCTATGTGATACATATGACATAAAGGACTATCATCATATAAGTTGCATGGTGCTCTTATATGTAGAACCAGTCAAAAGTTTGGACAGACCTTCTCATTCAGTGTTTTTTCTTTGTTTTTACATTGTAGATAAATACAGGAAACATCAAAATGATGAAATAACACATACATAATTATGTAAGCAGAAAATGTGAAAACAAAACAAAATGTTTTATATTTCAGATTCCTACAAAGCAAAATACTCCCACAGTGCAGAGGACAATGTGTCTTTTATGCTTTTTATTGTTGACTCATTGTCTTCTCCAACACACCTGTCTATCTACAGGTGTGTAAAAGTTTTTCGCTTTTTGATCTTTTAGAAAGTAGACACCTTTTGCTTGCTTGATGACAGCTTTGCACACTATTTGTATGATCCTAACCCTAACCCTAACCCTAACCATGTATATAAAAATAAGGAAAATACATTTAATGAAAAAGTGTGTCCACACTTTTGACTGGTTCTGTGCATGAATATATACTTATTTATACATTTTCAATACAAAGAACTTTTGGTATTACTTGAGATCAGTCTCAAGACCAGTTTTAAGACCATTTTATGAAGGTCTTAGTCTTGTCTTGGAATCAACCACATTTTTACTCTGTCTCATCTCTTTTATTTCAAAACCTGTTCAGACCACAACAGTGAGGATATCACTGAATTACCTGTGTGTTGTCTGGTTTATTTGTTAACATCATTGCTGTGACTGGATGTAAAACTTCCTTCTTCAAAAACAACCAATAACTTGGCTAATTTCTAATTTGAAATTTTTGTCACTCCCTCCCCGCCACCCATCACACACTCTGAGAAAGTGGAAAGAGGGTTGACTGAAGAAGAAGCTGTGAGTGTCTGGGAGGAGATGTCTGGTGAATCTTTAATAAAATTTGTCTACCTAATCTGTACAGAGTTTATCTATAAGACAGCATCCAAACGTTTTTGTTATTTCCGATATTATTTTGTAGTCCTTCCCTCTGGTTTCTGTTGTTTAACTTCCTGTTTGTCTATTTTCTCACCCTTTTGATTTCTGATCATTTCACCTGCCCTCTGTTAGCTTCCCTCTGTATTTAGTCTTGTGTCTTTCCCTCCTTAGTTGTCAGTTCATCTTAGTCTCTTCATCAAGCATCCAAGTGTTTACTTGTGTACCTTCTGGATTGTTTTTACTCAGCCTTATTTTTTGGACTTTGGTTTACTTTGGACTACCTCTGTGGATTTTTGTTTGCACATAGACAATTTGCTGGTGTTACCTGTGCCTTTGTTTTTGACCTTGATAGAATAAAATCATTTGAACTGCTACTACTACGACAAAAGGATGCATAAGGAAAGGTAAGCTAAGTGTAAGCAATGCTAGCAAAACAAAGTTATGTTTTTACTTGTGGCCACATATAACTATGTAGCTGCTGTATATAGTACATCCATGTGCTCATCAGATGGTCCCAGTTTCAGAGATGGGAAATCATTATTCTGAATTTGGTGAGTTCATGTGCTTTTAAGTCGTAAAGTGGAAACAACATGGATGCTGTTAAGGGTTTAGGATACTTAGGATAGAGTAGGGGACTAGTTATCAGGGTTAATGCTAATAGATAATGTTTCTAATGAATCACTATTTGGACAGCAACTAACCATTACAGCCTAATATTATAATTGAAATGAATGCATTACTAATGTCAGCTCCAAAATTAACGCTACACAACATGGTAGTGCTCCCTCACTTGTGTAAGAGACCCAGAAATGTGACAGTACTTGATCTAGACTCGGCCTCACCCTGTCTTGGACTTGGCCTGAACCCCTCAAAGATTTGTTAGTGTCATGGTCTTGATACACACTGATCTTTGTTATGACTTGGTCTCAGGTTAGGTGGTCTGGACTACAACCCTGAAAGACCTACAATACATTGGATTCACAGCATGTACAAGCACTCATGTTATGCTGCAACAACACTTAAACAAACAGACACACACAAAATATTGTGGGTGTAGCTGTTAGCACTCCCCTTTGCTTCTGCTGAGTATACTATGTGTAGCCTATAGGCATTATCACAAGCCTTTAGACAGAGAGACTGACTGATAAATTGTTTTTTGGATCCCATCCCAGTGTGAGTTAGCAAGCCCTCTCCTGTGTGCGTGCGTGTGTGTGTGTGTGTGTGTGTGTGTGTGTGTGTGTGTGTGTGTGTGTGTGTGTGTTGTGTGTCTGT
>JAJHUR010114701.1:0-33427 GCA_027495735.1 Lutjanus campechanus | reverse complement strand
CATGCTGCCGCTGTTCGAGCTTATGGATTTGGTGGGAGGAGTTTAGCAGAGTTATACAGGCAGCAGAGAGAGAGGCATTGTGTGTGTTCAAATGTTGCCTTCTGCAGCTTTATTTGCTTAGTGTATAATAATATAAATTGTCAGAAGGTAGTGAAAAAGGCTACGTCATAAAGCACCAAGATGATGTCTTCAAATGTCTTGTTTTGTCATATCTATGCTGCAAGACCCAGCAATACTCGGTTTATGGGAAACAACAGGAAAAGCAGCCAAATCTTCACATTTGAGATGGTGGAATATTTTGACATTAATAAATGACTCTAACAATTAATAAATAGGTGTCAAAATGACTAATTTTCCATATACTGACTATGTGTTCAGTACTAGAACAGATATTGTAGATATAAAAATCCTTGTGTATTGTTAAATGATGAGTGAAAATATTCTGGTTGAGGCTCTGCATGTTGAGAGTGATGAGTGATTACACACAAACTGATATACTGATTTATATAAAGGGCAAAAGGAACTCAGACACCCTGCTGGTATGCAGTCAAATACCACAGAGTCTCAGAGAGAGTAGAGTCTGAGAGTAGAATCATATAAACAGAAAGTTACCAATAAAAATTAAGCTTTGAGACCTTTGAGGTTGATTAACAACCCATGTGTGGCTCTCCTGTGAACTGATCCCCCTGCAGTTGCCCCCAGCCTGGATTTTGGACGACACTGTCTACTAAAAAAGGGAAAGGCTTGATCAAGGAGTGAAATGATAATCCGAGGTAGGCGTGGGACGGGACATGCGGAGGTAATTCCAAGGAACCCTGCCCTCCGGATCTAAGGTATCCAGTTTCATCTCTCGCTGCATGCTTGGTTACCTATCAGCAAAAACATGAACATCAACTTCAGATGACAGCAGGCTAAAATTGGTGGCTATCAAAACGCAGGAACTGGCAAGCAGCTTGCTGGGGGTATCCACTTTCTGGAGTGGAAGCCCTGGGTTCAGACACCTCAGGGTGAGGAGGCTGTGTGCAGAGCGGGTAATGGGGACGGCATAAACACAGCTTAGGCGCTATTAGGCAAAAACTTTCACACTATTAATTAGATGCAGCTGCACACGCTTCTCACATCTCAGCCATATACACTAGCTGATGAGTGAAGACTGAAATGTATGTCGTAATCCAAACAAAGTTCACCCTACAGTATAAGTTTAAGATTTCTGATAAGATTTATTTATTGTCATTGTATTATTGTATCAGCATGGCTATTCACATGAGTATACAGGGAATCATTACAATGAGCAGTGATAACCCAGCAAGTATGGTGTTGGTAATTTACAGGTCAAAAGATATATTATTATTATATATTATTGCAGGTATATTGTATCAGTGGATAGGTCAGTTGATAAGTAATCAATAATTAAGTAATTTCAGGATAGAAATTTCACAACAATGCTGCACCGTCATTTTGTTTGTTAATCAACAAGTGCGGGACATTTTTTCAAACTGAAAAATGTCACATTGAGTACATATCAAGGTCATTTGACATTAAAAAAATAAATAAGCAATAAATATAAAGATTCTTTACCCAAAAAAATTGCTTTTTCAGCATTTATTTGATAGAACAGCTTTAGAGAGATGCAGAAAACATGCAGCAAAGGGCTGCACGCTGGAATTGAACCCATGGCCACTACTGAAGACTCTTAGCCTCTGCACATGGGGTGTGCGCTCCATCAACTGAGCTACCAGGGCACCCAAAAATATTTTTATGCTATGCATTTATAACGAATTACTATCAGCTGATACTATTATTGGATTTCTTTTAAAAGGTCAAATGCACTTATCGACACCTGTAAACTGGCTGGGCAACAGCTCTCTCACATGAAAACAATAACAAAAGATGTAGTTTGATGATGTCGTGAAGTAGCGTGGGATTATGGCAGTTTTTGTCTTCATTCTTAAACCACCACCACTGATGAAAATCTGATATGATTCAGACAGAAATCACATTCACAGACGAGGTAATGTGTTAAAGTTTTATTCATGTTATGTTGAGTTATGTTCACTGACTTCCTTCGTCACTCTCTAACGTATCCCTTGTTTCCTCAGAAGTGTCTGGATAAGTTATAACCACTGCATCGACAGCATTCAATCACTGTATTTCAACATATAGTTGAAACCTGCTGCTCACTCAAATTTATGTGCCCCATGTGCTGTCATCTGCAGTGGCCCGGTTTCAATTCCAACCTGTTGTACCTCCTCTCTCTCCACATTTCCTGTTTAACTTCAGCTGTCCTGTCAAATGAAAGGCCAAAAAATCCTTTAAAACAAGAAAAATAGAGAAACGTAGTCCTAACAAGTCAGAAACCACAGTTATATGTAACTGATGTATAAATAAAATTAATTCATCAACCAAATTTAAACCAGGTTTAAGTAGGAGCTAAAACTATTGATAATAACCTCTGTAGCAGTACATGTAATATCACAGTATTCATGTATATCATGATGTAGTGCTTTTTTTTTTTGAAAAACCTGTTGAAAAATTAGCAGCAGATAAGATAAGCAGACAGGAATGTATGTTTTATGGCAAATCAAGCAATTTGAAATCCTGACAAATCAAACCACGTATCACACTGATGCACAAATAATTTAAAACTGAATAATAAAATAGTATTGTCATGATGCAGGCAGGGGTGGAAATAACTAATTACAAATACTGAAATTACTGTAATTAAGTACTTTTATGAGTAGATTCTCAAGTCTGGACTTTTACTTGTACTTAAGTATGCATTCCAAGCTGTAATCTACTTAGTTACTTTTAAAACCATAGTTGAGTACAATTTGAATTCCAAAACTTTCATCTGCATTTTAGTTGCCAATCAGGTGATCTGATCACAAACAAGCCAATGTGAACAAATAAAAAACATACAAAGGAAAAACAAAACAAAATGCTGCGGCAGCACATGTTAGGGGTCAGGATGTTAATGATTCATGATTAACTGATTAATCGCCATTCAGAATTTAGCCAATTAAAATTTTATTCATGGATATTTAATCAGTAGATGTGGCTGCAATTTGAACTGACCCATTTGTTGGATAAAGACAATTTAACTTTGACTTAAAATGAGAAAAATTACAAAAAAAACCCCAACATACTTTGTAGCTAATGAATTATTGATGATTAATCTATTGCTAGCATTTTAAAGGAAAACATACAAAATTTGCAACCCTCGTTTGGAGAAGTGACAGTGGCATCAGCAGAGCAGTTTTTGCAATGAATACTTTGTTCTTTTGCTTAAGTGCATTTCTAACACCACTACTTTTACTTGTAATTGAGTAATATTTTTGCAATGTAACAGTACTTGTACTTGAGTGCAGATTTTCAGTACTCTTTCCACCGCTGGGTGCACTCTTGTCCAGTGATTTGCAACATAAACACAGAAGAGTTCTTATAAACCCAGAGATATTAAAGTGATTGTTACCACAGTATAAACTTATATCATCTCACAGTACTGAAATCACTGCTTACAGTGATTTTTTTTCCATCTTTGTCCTAAGTTTTGCTCTTGGTAATATGTTGTTTGGAATCAGAGGCATGCCAGATATAGCTCTACCTTTATAGACTCATTCCAGCGTCTGAGACGCTGTCATCACCGGCCCTACAGAGCATACGTCAGACTGGGTCAAATGCCCCCTATTTCATTTCGAGCAGAGTAGTTGGAACTAGAACGATGTAATCTGGAGGAGCTGTTGACTAGCACGGCTGACCTTCTAAAAACTCCTCTTTCAATTTATAACACCCACTCTCACACACACAAACATGATATGCACATGTGTTCATTCACCAATCGCACTAATAGCAACGCCGGATACACACTTACAGAAATACACACACACACACACACACACACTTTGTAAATACTTGGCCTGGGGTTCAGGAGGAGGAAAGCCAAGGGGAGTCACTGACACAAGTTGCTACTGTGGTTACCTCACGTCTGTAATGAGTTAGTGAGGAACCTCATTCTGTCTATATTTAGACAAAGACAAGCTACAGGAGATCAAGTGCAATTCATCAAAATACCGTAAACATCACCTGCATCTACAGAAATACTAAAAGAAAGTTAGTATTTCAGAATATCTGCATTACTGGACAATTTTCGTTATATGATGTTGTAAAATTGACATCATATTTATGATAAAGTCAATCATAATTAATCTTTTTCATCATACTATTGTGACAGAGATTAGCTCCCACATAGGGTCTGTAAAAACTTATGACATAAAAAAAGTTCAATTTATCTATTTATGTATTTAATTATTTATTTATTTTTATTTAATTTATTAATTCTTTCTTTCTTTTCTTATTTTTTTAAAAAATCGGCTTATCACAGCTATATCAGTTTCGGCATATATGCAGTCCAGTATCAGCTAATATGAAAACTTTCTTTCTTACAGAACATAATGCAGATTGTTGCAGAAGTTTTTAGCTTTTTAGGTTGCATTCTGGGTGGATTTTGATTATTTTTCTTAATTTAAGTTCAATATATATAGCTTATATATAGTTCGATTTGTGTTTATAGTATTTATAGTCATAATTATTAACTATACAGGTGAATATTAAGTGTCTCAGTGTTATTGTTAAACGGTAAGTATATACGGTATTGATATTAGGGTTGCAAATTGTAAGCCTCTTTTAAAAAAAAAAAAAAGATCATTGGTAAATTTAGCAATAAATTAATCAATTAATTGTTATTTAAATAAATAAAGATTTTGTTTATATGAAACAATTTGAAATGCATTTTTTCCCTCTCAATCTAACCTTTTTTTCCACAACAACATATTGCATATTCTCTTAAACATATAAGGCCTACATATCAAACAAATATACTTGAATATCAGGTAACACGTGGAGCGTGCACACAAAATATTTTTTTTTAAATCAATCCTATTGTCAATGATGATTAATTGGTCAGTCATTAATCAATATCATCCCTAATCAATATCAGATTATTTTTACTCCTTATTATCGGTATTGGCCTCAAAAATCATTACTAATGGGCGGATGTTTAGCTCAGTTGGTAGAGCGTCCGGCCCATGTATGGAGGCTGTTGGTCCTCTGCAGCGGCCGCTGGTTCGACTCCTGCCTGCGGCCCTTTGCTGCGTGTCACCCCCTCTCTCTCTGCCCCGTTTCCTGTCTGCTCTCTGGCTGTCCTGTCAATTAAAGGCAAAAATGCCCAAAAAAATAACTTAAAAAAAATCATTACTAATTTACGCAAACCATTTCCTGTCATCAGATTATTTCGTAGGTCTATATTAAGTCCAAGGCAAGGCTTTTTTTTCCCATGATACATTTCTCTTGTATTGTTCTTTCAAATAAGGTGTAAAAGGTGTAAAAAATAGGCTATGATAGGGGCATACAAGGTGTATTTTCTATCTTGGATGAGGTCCCTGGCTGAACAAAAATTGAGAACCTGTGGTTTAAGGTGTTTATCATCATATTATTAAATCCCGATGATATAAATATCAGTCGAGATCACTGACGGTTCAAAGAACGATTCAAAGAAAACAATTTTTTTTTTTTTTTTTGAAGAATGATGAGAAAACAGATGTTTTCTCAGTGTGAGTGAATCCACAGTATCCTGTTACCATGGGGGTCTCCTGCATTCAGAGGTCGAGCCATTAATAACGATGGGAGGTTCCTCGCTGTCAGCATTCATGCGCCCTGCAGGCTTTATGGCATGTCTCTCTCAGGCTACGTCTCATTACATGCAGCCACTGTTAAGTATGCACGTACTTCACGTGTTTATCTATCCACAACTAAAAAAAAAAAAATATATATGGGTTTTAATAGAAGGCGCAGCTGCAAGACCCACCACAAGCACGCATGGCAGCAAAGTGTACAGTATATATCATTATACTGTTCTTGAATAATCAAGAGATAATATAAATAATGTGCTCAGATGAGATTTTAAGAGGAAAATACCACTAATGAGTTTGAAAAAATTGTAAATTAAGGTGATATGAAGAGGTTACTGCTGATGTTGACAGATCAATTAAACTTGTTTTTTTGTCTGACGCAATTATAAAAGTCACGTGTCCATTCCTCAGCTTGTTTGTTATTGTTGGTTTCCTTGGATATAGTCAAGGCCTGACACCTTGGCTTGACCCAGACAGTCATTTAGTGAACGCTATATGCTAACACATTAGCAGCAGGCGGCACCGTGTCCTGACACGGTGCCGCCTGCTGACATTTGACTCTGAAATCCTAGCCTTTGTTCAGTAATGGAAAGGTCCAAAAAAAAGTTCTCCTCTGGGAACCCGTGCTTGTTAACCTGACTGCACAAAAAATTCTCTGACATAAAAGTTTGCGATGGCATGTTATACCCGCCAAAGCCTGCCCGCATCTACGTAATAATGCAAACCGTCCAGGTTGGTTTTAGTAACACTGATTAGCACCCCCGTGCTATTATTGCTGTGCTCCGTGTCTACAACTGCAGCACGATGTAGCTTTATGAAGGCAATGAAAGTGGAAAAAACAGAGCTATAAATAGATCACAATGCTGCAGTGCACATATAACTTCAGTCTGTACCACTGGCAAACATCTTTTAAACTATTTATCATTCAGTCTTTATGTGTAAAAGATTTATCATCCTCTAATGTAAAAGGAAGTAGACTTTGAACTTGTGTTGGATAAAACACTTTTTACATGTTTGATACTCACTGCAATCCTTTGTGCTGTTTAGTTTGTTTTATTCTGAGTATTTGCTCTTGCTGTGTTATGGATGTTTGTTTCTGTTTCATTTGATTGAGTTGTGTGTGGTTAAAAACAGGGCAAAAAGCTGGAATACTCATGTTTAACAATGTTGATTGATGATGGAGGAGCTCATGCAATCGTGTGTGTGTGTGAGTCTGTGTGTGCGTGACCTGTAGCCTGTCTGCAGCTAATCTTGCATACTACTGACTGATCATCCCAATTTTTGTGCAAGTTTTACTTATTCAAGTTCATTAAACTTAAAATTTCTAGTAGTTACTTTCAGAACACATCAGAACTTATAAACATGAGTTCTTCTAACTTGAAGTCTTTTGACTTGAAATGATGAGTTGATGTGTACAGAATTGAATCGACTCATTAAATGAAGTTTTCTAAAGAAATATGATCAGCATATTAGGAGCTTTCCCAGCATGCATTGTGTGAGAGTTGAAAGTGTAAAAATTTCACCGGGAGCTGTTTTATATATTGTCTTTGTGCCGGAACTGAACTAAAGTTGCTTCAAGAAGAGAAGCTGTAAGTTCTTGTTGTGAAAAGAAGAATTGACTTTTCAAACTGAGAAAGTGTAAAAGGAAATCAAATTTGTTGTTCATGTTTGTCAGTGTGACTGAAGAGTTGTTGGTTCAACTTAATATCTTAAGTTCACTGAACATTTTTTTTCTCAAGTACATCTGAATTAATATCAAGTTTATTTGACTGGGAAGTTCATTTGTTTTCATCATTACAAAGTTACATCAACTTGTCTTTTCATATTCAGTTAACTTAAAATTCTAAGGTGGTGTAGGGGCTGTAAGTCACCAACAACTGCCAGGTTAAACCGAGGTTTACCTGTTAGCAGTAAATCACACAAGAATTTAGTGGGATCAGCTAAACCTTTCTCATTAACCTAAATATGCAGGTTTATTTGCTCAACTTAATTAAACCTAAAATTTCCAGTTTTCATTTTCAGAACACTTCAGAACTTATAAACACGAGTTCTTGAACTTGAAGTCTTTTGACTTGAACTGATGAGTTGAATGAAAGTACTGTACAAAGTCATGAAATTAAGTAAATTAGCACATGTCACAGTGTGCTTGTTTTAAAGTGTAAAAGGAAATCAGATTTGTTTGTAATGTTCATCAGTAGTACTGAAGAGTTGGTTCAATTTAATATCTAAAGCTTGTTTAACATGTTTTCTCAAGAGCAGCTGAATTACTATCAATTTTATTTGATTAGAAAACTTTATTTAATAATATATTTGAATCATTACAAATGTCTTGTTTTTTCCAAATTTAGTCAACTTAAAATTTTAAGGCAGCCAGGGCACAAACATTTTTAAGTCACGACATTGTAGTTAAGTTTACCTGCAATGACATTAAATTAAATTGCAATTACTAATCCAAAATGTTGGTGATCATAATGGGATTAGATCCAAATATTTGTGTTTCCTGGCGCAGTGTTGCAATCTACTGCACTGTAACAAATAAACTACTTGTTTTTAAAAAAGGTTAGTGTCCGAGCTGAGTTTTAAGTTGACTGAATTTGAAAAGACAAGATCTGTAATTATTCAAAACAAATGAATAAATAATTTTGAAGTCAAATAAAGTTTATGTAAATTCAGTTGTTCAGTGAGCTTAAAGGAAGAATCAGTAGAATTGCTGCTTGCAAACACACCAGAAAAACATGAGGACATCAAATACCAAGGTTTGGTTTGGTTTGGTGTCCTGAGCACAGCAGAATAATGAGAAACATTTCAGTACCTGCAGTTCCTTATTTTCTCATTATTTTGTTAGATTCTTTACTGACTCAGAACATTGGTATTTGATGTCTTGGGAATGAGACTCAACAATCAATTATTCTTGTGGTGCGTTCACTGACAGCTCAGACGAATCCTGATTCTACCTTCAAGATATTGTGTTGAGCAAACAACTTAGAAACAAACTTAATTTAATGAGTTGATTGAACTCTGTGCAGCACATTCATTCAACTCATCATATCAAGTCACAAGGCTGCAAGGTGGAGGTTTATATCATGTTTATAAGTTGAATAAGTTTTAAGTTTAATTAACTTGAAAATGCAAAACTTGCATATTTATGTTACGTAATGAGAAAAGTTGAGTTTATTCCAATAAATTCCTGTGTGATTTTTTTTACAGGGCGAGTACACTCTTCTACTTTAATGTGAGTGTGCTCAAAATAAATCTTAAATTTAATCTAAAATCTAAATGTAATCTGCAGAGGATTTACGGCCTGATAAGAAACTAATATGAGCAGCTGCTTCCCTTTTTCCACCTGAGTATCTCGTGACCCCGAGGCTAGGTCACTTGTCTTCTGGCGGCCCCTGTGTTCCAACTTGTACAATTGAGCCCCTCAAGTGCTCGGAACGGTGAATATTATTTTGGCTGTGGCTTCCTGAAGACACTCTCCTCCTCTCTGGCTACTCAGGTGTCAGTCAAGCCAGCAGTTTCCACTGGCCGGGTCCAGGAGGGCCCCTGGTTATACGAGGCTCTGTGCTGCAAGGCATTCAGGTTATTTCATCCTATTTATTTCAAGACACATTATATATGTAGGCCTAGCTGCAGAAGGAAAAAAAAACTCTCACTACACTTAACAAGCTGGATCTATTTGTCACCTTCATCTGTACTCCTGGTTTCTAAAACTGTAGACACGGGCTGAGTCCTGGAGGTTCCCCTTGTGACAAGAATAGCCCCATGATTTCATGAATGAGGGACCTGCAGGGTGAGAGACTCCATTTCTAAGTCGACCCTGGATGTGGAAAACTTCCTCTGAAGAAAAGAAGACTGAAGACTTTGATTTTGGATATTTTTTAAAGATTAATTTGCATTTAAAATTTAAAAAAAGATTACATTTATAGTTGGAAACGCCTGCACTGCTACAGTGAAGTGAGTGAGTGTGAGAGGGACAGCAGCAGCAGCAACAAGTGTCATCTGGTCTTCCAACTTGGGGAGGGCTTTGGAGTTTAAAATGGTGTGAATATGATAGCCATCGGTATAGCTTATGCAAGTGGAGATCTGTCTGCAGCATTGACAGTTCAGAAGCTCTAATCTGACAAAAGGACGGCATAAATCAACAACAGCACAACGATTTATTATTTTTTTGTGTGGATATAATCAACAACTAAAACTGTTGGGACTCGGTGCGTAAAATCAGAGGACTTTGGCGGCTGCATGAGAAAGAGAGTTGGGAGGACGCACGGGCAAAAGGGCAAGAGGAAGGCTCCCAGGAGGTGAGTGACGGATTTACCCTCGGTAGGGGTAAAAAGATGACTGTGGTGTCCCAGGAGAACCACGATGAGACTGTGGTCGTTACTCCTTTGTTGCAAGATGCTGCCGAATTGGAACCAGCGGACCAGGAGTGCAGCGAGCGGGTGGTCATCAACATCTCAGGTCTGCGCTTTGAGACGCAGTTAAAGACGCTCTCCCGCTTCCCCAGCACGCTTCTGGGAGATCCGCGCAAAAGGATGCGCTTCTTCGACCCGCTGAGAAACGAATACTTCTTTGACAGGAACAGGCCGAGCTTTGACGCCATCCTGTATTATTACCAGTCCGGAGGGCGGCTCAGGAGGCCTGTAAGTGTCCCTGTGGATATTTTTCTAGAAGAAATAAAGTTTTATGAACTTGACGAGGAGGCTATTGAGCTTTTCCGAGACGATGAGGGCTTGGCGAGGGAAGAGGATCGCCCGCTGCCCACTAACGAGTTTCAGCGCCAGTTTTGGCTCCTGTTTGAGTATCCAGAGAGCTCAGGACCTGCACGGATAATCGCCATCGTGTCAGTTATGGTTATCCTAATATCCATTATTATATTCTGCTTGGAGACTTTACCCGAGTTCAGAGAAGTCCAGGCGGTGCCAGACAATTTTGCAAATGGGAGCGTGCAAGGCAAAGAGCCCAATCCATTTACAGATCCCTTTTTCATGGTGGAGACACTTTGCATCGTGTGGTTCTCTTTTGAATTCACCATGAGGTTCCTCTCCTGTCCCAGTAAACCAGCCTTTTTTAAGAACATCATGAACCTGATCGATGTTGTAGCCATAGCGCCCTATTTTATCACCCTGGGCCTGGATCTGGCAGAGCATCAGGGCAGCAGCCAGCAGGCTGCGTCTCTGGCCATACTGAGGGTCATCCGTCTGGTGCGTGTTTTCAGGATTTTTAAACTTTCCAGACACTCCAAAGGTCTCCAGATCCTCGGCCAGACGCTTCACGCCAGCCTCAGGGAGCTGGGACTGCTCATCTTCTTCCTGATTATTGGAGTTGTTTTATTCTCCAGCTCTGTTTATTTCGCAGAGGCAGAAGATCCCGATTCCGGATTTTCAAGTATTCCTGATGCGTTTTGGTGGGCTGTGGTGACAATGACCACAGTGGGATATGGAGACATGTGTCCCTCCACCATATGGGGGAAATTTGTTGGATCTTTGTGCGCCATCGCTGGAGTGCTAACCATTGCTCTACCTGTCCCTGTGATAGTGTCAAATTTTAATTATTTCTACCACAGAGAGAACGAGGAGGAGGACAGTGTTCAGTACATACACGTGACCTGCGGACAGCAGCCGGATCAGCTCTCCTATGGTGAATGTGATTTAAACAAAAGTGTCCAGTCGCTCTCCAAAACTGAGTCCTATAAGGAAAGCGACGACTCGGCATCTTTGACATATCCAAACCTGCACCTAGTGGAGACATACACAGGGAAACTGACGGATGTATAAAACCTAGCGTTGGAAGACAGATTTATTTCTGGTGAGTTGTCTTCCAGTGGATTTACAGTCTAGGCTCCATCATGTTGGATGCTGCAGGTGTTTTACGCACCAGTGGCTCCCAAACGTGGAGCCTCATGCTACAGCGCCCAGCAAAATGAGGATTGGCTTAATTTCACTGTAATTTATTTTAATAGATGACGAGAGAAAATCATTCCTCCCACTTCTGCAACGTTATATACACTCTTGCATGAGGGATACTGGTTAAAAAAACAGAAATCAGTTAAACTGTGCACTATCGCGTCAAACTTGGAAACATTTGTGGACGCTTTGGGTACGCAGTAAAACGCATGGAATATTTGCAATAACGTCAGCAGTAATTGAGCCATATGATAAACTTATTTGCAATAAGCAAAGACAAATACATCTGGAGATGTTTTTAGTCTCCTAAGCTCTCCAGGAAATGTGTAGAACGAACCAAAACCGTTCCTTTGTGCTGCTGAGATCAAGACATCTACCCTCAAAGTACCCAGGCTTTGACCTCAGTCGTGCATAAAAGCGCCCATGACGCACCAGGCAACCAGTTCTGCGCGGAAGAGCGCATGGTAACACATAAACACATACACCAAGACATTAAAGGGATAGTTCGGATTTTTTGAGGGACTCATGAGGGACTCATCCACAGTCAGTGTATTATCTACAGTAGATGGCGATTCTTTGACAGTTTGGAGAAGCAGCAGGAGCACCGTGTAGGAGGCTAAGCAATGTACTGCTGTGGACAGGGTCAGCAGCAAAACGTATTTTAGCATCCTAAAGAAAAGGTCAATATCTGTTTAAGTGTTTGCTGTATTTAGAATATTTTCACCACTTTACCAACCAGAGTCCTTTGGTAAAAACAATAATTTTACCTCTTGCGTTCTTGTGTGACTTCAGTGAACCTGAACTAAACATTTAAAACACCAAAGTCACACAAAAACACAAACAACATAATTGATCAATGCAGCGGCAGACCAGCATCTCCCGTGTTCTGCAAAGTACAAAAATTGTTTTTGACAAAGGAATCTGGCTGCTTTGGAGAGAGCAATTTTTGGCTTATATAACAGCAGTTTCCTTTTGGAAAAGTCTGTGTGATGGCGATGCAAAGCAATAAAAACATACAATTACTACCCTGACTCTCGTGGGCGCAGCACTGTAGTGCCGGGCCATTCAACAGTAACGATGTTACTGAGGAACTTAAGTTTTTACTGTGGAAAAAAAAGTCCCAACCATAAAACACCTGCTTTTAGAATGGAGTTTGGTTTAACAGCCTGTCCACTCGATAGACCTCTGGGAGCAGGGGGTGTTTTAACACTAATAATTCACATTAATTGAGCTGGCCTCCCTTCTAATAATGAAACTTGTTTTCTACTTCTCTTGGCTTGTAGAAAGATGTTGCATAATTTGCACAAAAGCCTATAAACTAGTTCCAGCTGAAAAATCAAAGACTGAAATTCTTTCCAAGTTCACCACTGCCCCCCTCACCCCCTAAGCTGTAATGAGATCTGCACCCGTGCTGACCATGAATGAGAACCTCACACAACCCCACTTGTAAAAACTCTAATCTATCCCTTTAATCTCTTTGTCACAATTGAGTTAGTGAGATTATTTAAGGGTTTGTTCAGGGTTTGTAGAGGTCTTATTTGTGTCTGTGTGTGTGTCTGGAGTGTGCCACGCTCTGCACTGTGTTTAGCCTGATGGACAGTGAAGCAATATGTATATATATATATATATATATATATATATATATATATATATATATATATATATGTGCTGTATATATATTATATATAGTGTGTAACCATCATCACTGCTCCCATGTCTAATAGTAGCCCTCGTAGCTCCTTTGATGTGTGTAGACTGAAAGATTGTTGGCTTAGCTGAGGCTCTATCCTTCAGGAAACAAGAGTTTACATGTTTTTCATAATAAGGAGATCACTATTCCATAATTATAGATAATGCTTCCTTGGACATTTATTACCGTATTACCACCTGATATTTCACTTCTTCAGACATGAGACAAATTCAGAGACACACTTTACAAGTGCCTAGTCCCCTTAAAGGGACAGTTCACACAAAAATGCCGACTGAAGGTTGGGTTTAGTTTTTTAGTCCACAAAACACTGATGGAGTTTCACAGGAAAACGGTGTTGCAGAATCTCCCAAAGAATTTACATGAATGGTGACCAGTTTTCAAATGTAAAAAAAACAAAACAAACTGACTTGAAAGACGTGATTTACACCATGTTTTTCACCTAAATCCTGACTGTAGATCCTTAGCTTGGAGTCACGTTCACACGCATGTGCACACTGTCTGAACTGGGTGTGTGTGGTGTGACGGTGTGCACACGCAAGGGAACGAGATGTCGGGGCTTAAGGGGACTTTGATTACACCAGATGAGCAGTATGGAGGCATTGTAGGGGGTTTTTCGGTTGTTTTTTCTGTTTGAAAACTGGTCACGTTGTTTGTGAGTTTTCCTGTGAAACTCCAGCAGTGTTTTGTGGACTAATAACTAAACCCGACCCCCATGAGGATGGGTAGATAATAACTGAATTTTCATCTGATAGCTCAGGTCATCACAAAATAGTAAACAAAGAAAAGGAAATGGAAATACACAAAATTGTCAACACAATAAATCTAATGGCTACTACTTTACCATTTTGTAATCACATCAAGTGGCCCCTTGGAGAGCCACTTGTAAGGTGTGTCTCTGAATTTGTCTTTCTATATCTGAACAAGAACTTGCATCCAAAAATTCACAAAGTGATTCATTAAATGTTCATGAGAACATTATTTAGTGCCTGGATTGTGTCCAGCACCCAGTATTTCTCACATTGTTTGGATGTGCATGCTTTGTAAACTCTTTGGAGCTTGTAACTTGCTTCTTCCATGTGCATTTGATCAGAATGGCCAGAGCAAGTGAGCTGTGGGCGCCACTCTGTGGATGATAAATGTTCCTGCAGACATAACACTTCTGCTCAGGCTCTACCGTGTGCAGAATTAATACTTTAGCTGGAGTATCTCTGTCCTGTTGCAGCTGGCCTTGACTAATTTAGGCTTACAAGCCCCTGAGACCATGCTCTTTGACTCAATATGCATCCGGATGCTTGTGATGGTTAACTAAGCTCAACCAGAAGCCTGACTGCTTCCTCTTCCCTCCTCATGTTAACATAGTGAGTTTTGTTTTCTGCTTACTTGCAGGAGGCACACGATTAAGTGAAGCTTGTTTCCCCCTCAGAGTCGCAACAAAATACAAGAGTGGGATTCTCTTCTTCGTGAAAATATTGGACACTTTTCTCAAGGATATTCGTGAAGTGCCAGTGTTTGGAAAAGTCTGCCTTAATGGACATTGTGTGTATCATCAGTAGGAAAAAAACATTCTTTTGTGTAAGCTTTATAAATGACCACGCTTTCTTTGTATAAAAGCCTTGTGTATACTGCGATTTTGTAAATCTGAATTTTTCTCATGCAGCTTATTATGCAAAGTTGGAATTGCATCTTACCTCTGTGTTGTTACAAACATTCAGATTGCATTGCAGCTCGCTGTAAACAACAACATAGGCCAGAACATTACAATGCAACAATGCAACGTCTGCATGACATGAATTCATTGTGAATTTTAAATGTAATAAAATATTTATTTTTCTAATTTAAACATGTATGTGAACTTAACTTAATCCCTTTTTATAAATAAATTATGAATCAGAAAATATAAACTTGTTATTTTTCACTGACGATATATAGATTAGACTCACAGAAGGCAAACAGAAAGTCATTGGCGTAAAAATTTCAGTTCAGAGCAGCGAGAGGACTGATTTGGGAAGCTAAGAAAACATACTGCTGTGGATGGGGTCAACAGCAAAATGTATTTTAGCCACTTAAGAAAGGACCACCTAAATAAATAAATGTGAGTTTGAATTCAGACAGCATTCTCTGACAAGAAACCACTGTTATATACAGTAAGTCAAATACCGCTCTCCCCAAATCAACCAGACTTCTTTGGCAAAAACAGTAATTTTACCCTGCAGAACACAGGAGTTGCTGGTCTATCACTGCCTCGATCAGTTAGTTTGTTTGTGTTATTGTGTACTGACCTCTGTGGTTTAAAGGGTTAGTTTGGATTCACTTCAGTCACCCAGTAACACAAACAAACTAACAGACCGAGGCAGCGGTAGACCAGCAAGGTGTTCTGCAAGGTAGAATTACTGTTTTGGAGATAGTGATGTTTGACTTATATAACAGTGGTTTCTTGTTGGAAAAGGGCTGCTGTCTGATGGCAAAGTAAGTAAGTGGACCTTTCTTAAGTGTCTAAAATACATTTTGCTGCTGAGCCAGTCCACAGCAGTACATTGCTTAGCTTCCTGTATCAGTACTTCTGCTGCTTCTCCGAACTGAAGCCGTGCTGACCACCATCTACTGTTAGTAATACACTGACTAACAATCAATAAGAACCTCATACAACCCCACTTTAAAAAAATCCAACCTTTAATCAGCTCAATATACTTTATCACATTTGGTGCTGAATGTTGGAAAAAAAAAGAGGTGCAGAACCAGACATTGGGTTGTCTTGCCACAAAACCAATTAACTTAATAAAATGTCATAGTGACAAATGTAGGCAGGTATATTTAGCTGCAGGCAGATTTTAACGAATTAGACGGAGGTCCGATGACCTGATTTTGCGTGTGTTTTTAGAAAGTCACAGGAAAGTTGTTATGAGTCAGTTCAGCTCCGCTCCTCACTTTGTTTTGGGATTTGTAGTTTACAATGAGGTGAAATCAATCACCTGCGCTGTCCGTGGTGCTGAAACTGATCCTCCACCTGCTGCGGAGCAAAAAATATGCCTCAGATCTGGCTTCTGGAGCCACATGAGTAGAGACTGAGAAGATATTATAGTGACACTTTATAGTAGGGTACAAGAATCATCATGAATTCAAGCATGAATTCATTCTCGTAACACTTGGACATGTAAGAATTAACACCGTCTCAGTGGTATGACTTGATGCAAATATGTTAATTAATACAACAACTAAGGTATTTCAGTCATCATGGTTTCTGAATTATTAATTATATTCACGTCTTCTTCATAAGTAAGTCTGCTGTTAAAGGGACGGGACAAAAACCTGACCAGTCACGGCGCTGCTCGTGTATTCTGTTGAATTCCAAGTGTTGTAATCATGAGTAACTCAGCATCACTTCATCATGACTTAATCATGTTTGTGGTCTTTTAAACAAAGTGGTGACCTGTCCATCTTTAACACTGATGAATAACATATGATTAATGGTGACATAATTGTGAAATCACATGCATGAATCATTTGTTGCTTAAGAAAAAAATCTTCTCTGGTGCACAAATTTGTTGAAATCCGTGTTAGTGAGCACTTCTCCTCTGCCAAGATATTTCATCTACCTGACAGATGTGGCATATAGAGATGCTGCACAGGTGTGCCTGATGAAATATATTTATTAGGCATTGAACTACGGCTATTTCACACAGGGCTACATATACTTAATTCTTTCCCCAGGAGGACAACGTCATGACCTGCCCCCACTCTGGCTCTCATTAGCTTACCTTGATATTCTTACCTGAACACTAACCATTCACTCCTCATGCCTAAACCTCACCAACCCAACCAACAAAGGCAACGAGTACAAACCAGTCAGAGGCAGAGGAGGGTGGGTCATGTTTTTACCCTCCTGGGAAAGAAGTGTGGTATCTTTACCTTTATGTTAAATAGCCACAGTTCACTGCCTAATAAATGTCTCTTTTCAAGATCAAGTTATGCACATTTTAGAGTGTCCCTTTCTTGTGACCTTTCCAAAGCACACCTGTGCAGCAATCCTGCTGTTTATTCAGCATCTCTCTGTGTGCCACACCTGTCAGGTGGATGGATTATCTCAGCAAAGGAGAGATGCACACCAACACAGATTTTAATACATCTGTGAACAAATTTTGAGAGAAATTAACCTTTTTGTGTGCACAGATGAAGTCTTAGATTTTTTTTTTCTTCCACGTATACAAAAATGGGAGCAAAAACACATCTTATATTTTGTTGAGTATACATAACGCAGTGCCTAAATTTACAGAACAGCCGACTTTATGAAGGGCTAAAAAACATGATGAAGTTATGATGAAGTGATGGTGAGTTAATCATTGTTACAACACTTGGGATTCAGCAGAATACCAGAGCAGTGCTGTGACTGGTCAGTTTTTCATCCTGTCCCTTTAACTGCAGACTGACTTATGAAGAAAACATGAACATCATAAATATCTCAGAAATCATGATGGTTGAAAAACCTTGTTGTTGCATTAATGAACGTATTGTTATTGAATGAAGAGATACTGTTAATTTTATACATTCCTGAGGCATTACATGAATGAATTCATGTTTGTTCATGCATGAAGTCGTGTATGAATCCATGATCATTCTTGTACCCTCATGATAAAATGCTCTAAGTTAGTGTCATATAGTGTCAGATGTGGGTGTGAGATCCTGGATGCAAGCTCCTCCTGGTGTCATCCATGTTTTATAGGTATGAGGGCGACAAACCCATTGTTGATGATTGCTGTCTTTCTTATTTCTCACTAAAAATGAAAACTACAAAATCACATCGACTCAGATGTGAAGCGTGACAACCCTTCGCACATCCACCTTAAAGCTCGTGTAATCCTTAAATCCTGGAGTGACAGAATGAAAAGGTGATTTCATCTCTCTTCTATTGATGATAGGCTAGTTTTCTAAAATATATCTCGTCCCAAATGTCACACACAGTTGGGGATTTAGAGGTTTTGTTACCAACTGTCCTTCTTTGCAGTGTGATTGCGCCAGTGCTGGCACACAAGCGCTCTTGTTTTTGTGGTGTATGGAGAACTTCTGGCGGCGTGCTGCTTTAGTAGAGCCGGTCTGCATTGCGTCGAAACCCTCCAACTCCTCCTCCCTCCTCTCTCCTCTCTCCTCTCCCCTCCTCTCCGTTCCCTCACCTCCCCTGCACTTGCATGTAAAATGCACAGCAAAACTTGTTTGACATTGTGGAGAAAACATTTGGAGCTCGCTGCTGCCGCACTTCTCTCTCATCTCTCCATTTTTTGATGGTTTTTCTTCTCCTCTCCTCACCGCGCTGAAGCACTCAGCCCGTCATCTTGTCTACTCGCTGAAAGCTGCAGATTCCTGCTGATGATGCAGTGATGTCTGGAAATGCCAAGGGCTCCTCGCTTATTGCCCCTTACTGTATCTCCCCCCCTGAATTGCAGCGCAGGATTTTCTCCTGCGGTACACTGTAAAGCTGCTCACGCCACCGTGCGTACCGACGCTACGGCTTTTCCATCTCAGGCTTCCTTTTTCTCATTAGACTCACCTGATTTTCATCTTATTTTACCCCATCCTACTTCACCGCCTGAAGGCGTTTAGACACAGATGGGATGGCGATGAGCACAGTCAGGCTCTTGGCTCTTTTTTTCTGGTAGGTGCAATGTAAAGTTGCCACATGACACCCACTGGTGCTCTGCCGTTGGATGATTTTACTCGAGGATAAGACGCATTCAAGACCTTTCAAGATCAACCCACGGTAAGCCCCGAAACTGCTGACTTATAACAACAGATACTGCCTTGATTGTTATTTATCGACAGCTGCTGTTGATGTCAAGATAAGCAGACAACTTCTTTTTCTATTTCGCAGATGCGTTTTGCATCTTTTTGTAGGCCTGTGGGCTGTGTGCATGTAGAAACATCAGTTGGTGTTAATATCAGTATGAAATGTTATGCGTCACATCATAATTCAGGCTGGTTTGAGTGGCGTAGGATGGATCACAGCCATGCACTTTTAAGACATAGAACCACAGCGTTTCTACTCTATGTTAAACCAAACATCTGTACAGATAAATACGAGAGTTACATAGAAACATTACAAAAATTACCCATAGAAATACCATCTAGTCCAAGAAGATCATCATGTACTCATTAAGGAGTACTACAGAGAGGTTGTAATTGCCTATATTACAGATATGTCATAGAAATTCCCCATTAACTTAATATTTTATACCTTTACAACTGGATAACTGCACTAATTGCAGGCCAAGAGAAGTAAATAAATAAATAAACTGCAGAAAATGCTGAGGCAGCAAATATCTTGGCTGTTTGATCCCATTATTTCCTCCTCCTCCTCCTCCTCCTCCTCCTCCTCCTCTCTCCCTCTCTCCTCCTCTCTCTGGGTGACAGAGGCAGCAGTAACAACAGCAGCAGATGCACCGGAGAGCAGCAGCAATGGTCAAGTCAGCGAGAACCGCAGTGGAGCCGCACTGAGGCAGAGCAGCAGCCAACCAGCCCCCCTCGTATCTGGGGACGTCTCCAACAATTTAAGGGGTGTGGGAAGCAGCTGAGGAGTGGAAAATTTCCCCTGAACCTGAATGCCTGCTCAGTCAGACTAACCGACATCCCAACATAACTCCTCCTCTACCTCCTCATCCTCCTCCTCCTCCCAAAATGACCGTGGTAGCAGGAGATAACATGGACGAGACCTCGGCTGTCCCTGGCCACCCTCAGGACACCTACCCCCCGGACCACAATGACCACGAATGCTGCGAGAGGGTGGTCATCAACATAGCCGGTCTCCGGTTTGAGACGCAGTTGAAAACTCTCTCCCAGTTTCCAGAAACGTTGCTGGGCAACCCCAAAAAGAGGATGCGGTACTTTGACCCCCTGAGAAATGAGTACTTCTTTGACAGAAACCGCCCCAGCTTTGACGCCATCCTCTATTACTACCAGTCCGGGGGTCGGCTGAGAAGACCAGTGAATGTCCCTTTGGATATGTTCTCAGAAGAAATCAAATTTTACGAGCTGGGAGTGGACGCCATGGAGAAGTTTCGTGAGGACGAGGGTTTCATCAGGGAGGAAGAGCGTCCTCTACCTGAGAAGGAGTTCCAGCGTCAGATATGGCTCCTCTTCGAGCACCCAGAGAGCTCAGGCACTGCGAGAGGGATTGCTATCGTGTCTGTGATGGTAATTCTGATTTCAATAGTCATATTTTGTTTAGAGACTTTACCACAGCTGAAAGAGGACCCGGCGGGTCGAATGGTGACAGTTGGGAACACTACTGTGTATTACAAGCCAAATATCCTCACTGACCCCTTCTTTGTCATTGAGACACTCTGTATAATCTGGTTCTCCTTTGAGTTGATAGTACGCTTTCTGGCGTGTCCAAGCAAACCAGCCTTCTTCAAAAACATGATGAACACGATCGACATCGTGGCTATCATCCCCTACTTCATCACCCTCGGCACCGAGCTGGCTGAAGACCCAGAGAACGAGGGAGTGGGGGAGCAGGCAACATCTCTGGCCATCCTCAGGGTGATCCGTCTGGTCAGGGTGTTTCGGATTTTCAAGCTGTCACGACACTCCAAAGGACTGCAGATCTTGGGGCAGACCCTCAAGGCCAGCATGCGAGAGCTGGGATTGCTGATCTTCTTTCTGTTCATTGGAGTCATCTTGTTCTCCAGCGCTGTCTACTTTGCCGAGGCAGAGGAGCAAGGATCCTACTTTGGCAGCATCCCGGATGCATTTTGGTGGGCCGTTGTGTCCATGACAACTGTGGGCTATGGGGACATGGTCCCGGTCACTATAGGAGGCAAGATTGTAGGATCTCTGTGCGCCATCGCCGGAGTGTTGACAATTGCACTGCCAGTGCCTGTCATTGTGTCCAACTTCAACTACTTCTACCACAGGGAGACCGAGGGAGAAGAGCAGGCCCAGCTGCTCAACGTCAGCAACCCCAACATCCCCTCGGAAACCAACTCCAGCCGCCGTAGTTCATCCACCGTCAGCAAGTCAGAGTACATGGAGATTGATGGAGACATAAACAATAGCATCGACAACTTTAGGGAGGCAAACCTCAGAACTGGCAATTGCACTATAGCCAACCAAAACTGTGTAAATAAAAGCAAGCTGCTTACAGATGTTTAGATACTAGTTAGGAACTTTGGGATCTCTATGAGACTGTCACATGTGGAGTAGACCATCAGTAAGGAATGCTTCATTTACCTCCCCAAAGCACTCTATGGCATTAGGCCTACAACTATGCTCAGCTATATAGAAAGGAAACAGAAAAAACAAAGCTCTTAGAGTATACGACAGGTAGATAGAATAATTAATTCTTCTGATCCTACAAATATATAAAAAGAAAACATCGATTATTACGCATATACATGGCTCCCTGGTGGATGCAGAGCACACACTGTCTTATCAGATGACGGCGTGGTAATTAAAATCTTATGCATGGAGTACAGATAACATTTCAGCAAGTTGCACAATGCACCAGAAAAGTCTGCAGAGACATCCGAGCATCTGCAGCCAAAGTGGTAAGCGCCAAGAAGTTAGGTGACCCCCCCCACTCCCTGCTCCCCCCCCCTCTCTCCTCCCTACAAAAGGATCTACTGTTCAGCAAAGCACCTTATAGGAGGAAGACTGATCTCTCTTGTTTGGATGTAAACAGATGGTGATCTCCACGCTTCACGGACATCCGCAATGCTGCTGTTTTCCAGCAGATGCTGCAATTGTGATATCACCAAGTGATTCAATGCCATGCCCTTTAGATGCAACACAGCACAATGATAACGTGAGCTTCACACGAGCATGATTAGAGACTTTCCATTTTGATATCGGCATGCATGAGACATATCGCACACAATGGAAAGGATGTTCTTTTTGGATACCTGCCTCCATCCACCCCCTTCTCATCTGTTTTCATACTGAGTGCACTGGATGAGTTTTTAATTTGAAATGCTAATCATTTAGAAGTATAGAAATTGAATGTTAAAACTTAAGGGAACAGTACATAAATGAGATCATAGCATGAAAAAAAGTAACCTGCATTATGGTCTATCGACTAAGGTACTTTTGTATCCTGGTATATTTAATGCATGACATGAGTATACAGCTTGTTGCAATTCAGGCACTCTGCAGTGCCCTATTGTCAGGGGAAACTAAAGGAAATCAAATTCTGGATGTTTCTGAATTGCGATCAAATATATCCAAACCCACCTTGAGGATGCAGAGTTTCTAATTTAAAAGTAGTCGAAGAAACTGAATAAATATTAATATCAAAAGTGCATATAAGCATAATAAGCACCAATTACAGTATTACGTCAATAGTGCAGTGCATGGACCTTCTTTGAACAAGAAATGTTAACATATCATTAGTCATGCTTCCATTTTCCATGTCAAATTTTTAGTACATATTGGTTTGGAATCCACTTTAAAAAAAAAAAGGATCAATACCAAATTTCACTTCATATTCCAGAGAATTATTCTGACATTAGTTGCTAGTGCCTTTATCCCTTTCACCAACAGGACCAGTGAAAGTGCCTCTGTGTACAACTGGATTTGTGAGGTCGAGCAGAGCTGGTTTACCGTCTGTTCTCGTGTTGATACACTGCTGGTTATGTGGTTATGATGTTAATGATGCCAGATGAACAAGGTTGAAACAGCAGGTGATTGTGGTCAAAAAAAAAAGAAAAAAAAAAAAGATCCATGGCTGTTATGCACAACCCAGTTTTCATGCTGTCACGCACTTAATTATGCCCTTAAGCAGCAGCGATGTATTGTACTCTGCATGTTTACCAATCCAACTCAAAAGGGAATATCCATAGGTTTTTTAAACATATTTTATTTATGTCTGTTGTTTTTTGTTCATGCACCATGCATCCTTTCAGGGTCTCTACCTCAGTGAGGTCATTGCAAACTTGCTGCAGAGCTGCAAGCTTCAATGCAGGGCTTCCTATACCATAATGCAAAATGGAACCTTAAGTGTAAACTGCAGTCATGCAACATTGAATGTGAGAGTCCCAAAGCATAGCCTTTACACAAGCACTTAGGGCAAGTAGTGTACCACAACCCCGCTCCTCCTTGTTTTCTTTTTCACTTAAAGCTACGCACAATCAGAACATTTGTTTTTTTTTTTATAGAGAGTTTGTGGAGATGCTTGACTCTCCTAACAGGATGAGATTGACTGTTTTATATGTTAGTTTCTCTGAAACAATGGTATGTAAAGTTACTGTTGTGTCACAGAAACACACCTGAATGTGTGTATAAGACGGTGGAGACGTTTGTTACGGTTTTTTGAATCTGTCATCCTGCAATGCAATCCGTGGGCATTATGACGCACAGCAAAGTGCAGCCCGTCTTTTTGCACAATCATGTTGTTCTGTTGCTTGAACCTTATTTGTTTCTTTGTCACTGTGCTTGCTCATGAGTAGTGCATTGTTTCTCAGCATATTGTTCCACACAGGCGAACTGCAGATAGATTTGGACAGATTGTACTTGAATATCTCCAGCTACTGTACATCACTCAGTATTGAGATGAATTCACCCAAATGATAGTGAGATTTTGTACTGTACTGTACGCTCTTTTCGTTTTTATTTAGCACTCTCCTGTCAAGGTCCTCCACTGCAGTGCTACTTGAATGTCATAGTTGTTTCTGTTGGTGCAATGGCTATCCTTTGTGGTGCTAGTACAGGACTACCATTGTTGTCTTGTTACATCACACATTTATTATCTGAAGCATCAGCTGAAGTAAGCCTTCGTTAAAGACTTTTTTCCATTCGATAATTCTTGTTCCCGTTCTGTTATTGGTGGCTGGTTGGTTAGTTTAGGGCACCGTTTGTCATTTTATTTGGATCTGATCTTCGTACTGTACTGCTGAAGAGTGTCTGCCTCAGATGAGGTGAAATTTCAAGAGCCTTGCTCGATGTCAGCAACTCATCATGAGAGCAAAAAAAAAAAAAAAAAAAGAAAAAAAAGATACACATTTGTGTCAGGGATCTTCAATTTGTATAGGGTTTCTCGTACAGAAGGACACCAATAATACCCAGTACCATACATTATATTACTATATATAGAATGATATTAGGAAATTATACTAGTCTCATAAATGCAGCTATCAGGAAATCATGCTTGAAAGTAGTGATGTGTGTAACGTGTCCTGCAGGAAACAGCTGAAAGTGAGGTGAAAATACAAATGATACCCCTCACATGAGCAGTGCTGTGAGGGCATGTATGGATGGTGCTATGCATTCAATTACCCAACAGAAACATGCATTCTTAACAGCAATAGAATAACAGATCGCCTGTTTCTTAGATGCTTTTTGTAAAAAATAGTAAAACAAACTCTATTTTGAATGTCAGAGAAGCTGCAATCACTTGACAGATAACTCACAACAGGGCTGTTTATGTACCAACCTCGTACCCTCTGTTCTGTGATTTTGTAAGGTCAGTGGGGTCGAATGTTGAGGCTGACGTTTTATCGAGAGAGAGAAACCCATGAAAAATCCAAATATAGGCTTTTGTAATAGCGGCAACCCCCACCCCCACGCCCCCATTAACCACCCAGGTCGGACTGGAGTTGTTTTGCAGTCAGGAAGAGAAGCTGCTGAAGGGTTCAGTCGAACCTTTAACACAGTCCCAAAGGGACGGCCCATAATGCACTTAGAGAGGATCTATCATCAGTTCACCGGACTGATCAGCTACGTGAGAGAAAGTCAGAGAAGGTGCCTAAAAATGTTTTACATATTCATTTGTTTAGCTTACTGTTAGATGTTATGCTTCTGCAAACAAACACGAGTGAGAAGATCTAAAAAAAAAATAAATAAATGACGACATTAACCGAATTAAACTATAATAAAAAACGTGAAATGTCATGAGAACAAAATGCAATTTAGCTACAATAAGATAGAGAAAAGTAACCACTATATACTGCAATTACTTATGAGAAACAATTAATGTGTGTTTTTATTTTCCTTTTGTTTTTTGGTGGCACTGTAACATGACTGATAATAGGAAGAACATGCCATATACTGGAATATCAAAGACAATATGTTCCTCTGGCAAGCCATGATAATGAAACTACTGTATTATGATCAATTGCTATACACTAAATGATATGGACAAGAAGTGTACTATTATAAAAAAAGAAAAACATGAAAAAAAAACAGGATTCATTCAAACACCATGTTCACATTGTTCCAATCTCCACTGCTGAACCTACTGCTATAATGTATCTCTACAGAAACCTACTAATCGCAAAAAACTGCATGGTCGATGGAAGACTGCATGAGTTTTGCCTTTCAAACTGTGGATCAACTATAATACAGTTGCATCATTAAGAAAAAAAAAAGAAACCCTTGCTTTCATCTGCACCAAGGCTTCCTGTAAGGCCCTGTTCAGAAGTCGTGTCCTCTGCTGGATTTCTTAAAAGCACCTTAGCGCTGACCTCATCACTCAGACGGCGCTTGGGTATCCGAGCCGTTCTCAGCGTGTCTATGTGTGGTTTGCTAGGCTTTGAATGTGAGCGAGGACATTAAGGGCTAGTTTCTCAAACTTTATCTCTATTCTAAGACTGAAACGCTCTTTCAATTGACATTTTGCCCGTTCTTATCTCAGTCTAGACTGTAGTGATACTGTGTTGTGGGAAACATGCCCGTCATGTCTAAGCAGGGCCTGTGCCACACACCCTCCTCCTCTGTACTACATTGGTTTTAAAGGGATAGTTTGGATTATTTGATGTGGGGTTGTGTGAGGTACTTATTGATAGTCAGTGTGTTATCTCCAGTAGATGTGGTCGACACACCCTCGGTTTGGAGAAGCAGAAAGTATCAATTAGCATGGGAGCTAAGCAATGTGCTGCTGTGAACAGGGTCAGCAGCAAAAGCCACGTAAAAAAGGTCTACCTAAAAGAATCAAAATCAGTTTAAGTGTGTGGCAGATTTAGAATATTTGCATTGCTTTACTTTAGTGTCAGGCAGCCTTTTCTGATGAGAAGCAGCTGTTATATAAGCCAAATATTGCTCCATCCAAACCAACCAAACTACATGGACAAAATCAGTGATTTTACCTCACAGAACACAGGAGTTGCTGGTCTATCACTGCCATTGTCTGTTAGTTTGTTTGTGCTATTTTGTGTTTTAAAAGGACTTTGGATTCACCGAAGTCACACAGCAACTCAAACACACTAACCAGTTGAGGCAGTGGTGGTTCAGTAACTCCTGTGTGCTGCGAGGTAAAATTATTGATTTCGCCTATGGAGTTTGGTTGGTTGAGACAGAACAATATTTGGCTTATATAACAGCCGTTTCTGGTAGGAAAAGGCTGTCTGCAGCAAAGTAAAGCAGTGAAAATATTCTAAATATAGCATGAACTTAAACTGATATAGAATTTTTGAAGGTGGATCTTTTCTAAGCGACTAAAATATGTTATGCTGCTGACCCTGTCCACAGCAGTGCATCGCTTAGTTTTCGCGCTGGTACTCCTGCAAACTGGGGGTGTGGCGCCCACCATCTACTGCAGGTACACTGAATATCGATAAGTACCTCGTATAGCCCCACTTCAAATAATCTGAACTATCCCTTCAAGGCATTTGTGTTTGCTAAAGGTCTTGATGTTGGACTGCTTTCTGCCTGCTGAGGAGGCACTGACCAGGATCAAATGTTGGGATGTTGTGTACCTCACTCACCAAAGGTGATTATTGATGAGAAGATCTTGTTTGTGTTAGAAGTGTGATGGCTATGAGTTTGTCTTTTTTCTGTCAAGAATGCACATTTAATCGCTGGTAGGGAAGTTCTGGAGCAAAAGCGCAAAAAGGACTGTTGAACTCTTCTTCTGCTCTTCTTTTTCATCCACAAGCAAACCAAACTCTGATTGTGTTTATCTAATCCAGCCGTCATTGTCACGTTGTGTTTACCAAGGATTATGCTACAATGTGTTCAGTTTGTCAGATGATGACAAAGGCATGGTCTGTGATCTATGCAAGGGTTATTTGTTTTTCTTTTTCTTATATCACTTATGATTTCACCTTACATTAACTTCAATAAATTTTTAAGGATCTGCTGGTGTACAGTATGCTCATTTCGACTCGGGGATGGGGGAGTATCTCTGCACTCTGGACCTGCACAAAAACGCCACATAAAACCATCTCGTACACTAAGTTGTCACAGCCCTTTCTGCATTGCGCTAACAGCAGAAATATGCTGCAGTGTGCGATGTTACAGAGCTCGAGGTCTCAATCTAAATGTGTCCTAGCTCTGTACTACAGTACCCTCTCACTGAGGCCATTAGCAGTGATTCACGGCAGTAAGGTAATGGTTCCACACTAATCCTCCTGTCCCAGGAGAGCCCCGCTTACCTCTGTCATTCCCTGCGAGTTGTTACACACCTCCGGGGCCTGAAGAGCTCCCCTACTCTCTCTGCTTCCTCCCGCGCTCACACGGACACATGCTTAAAAACATCCGAGTGGGACTCTGAGGTCTTGTGCATGTGCTAAGTGTGAAATTCTGAAGATATCAGGAGTGCAAACAACATTTATTGGCCACACTTTATTTTACAGTATGCTAATAAGACGTGACAGGCTGTACCTGTATTAAATTAGACATAAACTAGAAATAACATGTTCTTTATTAGATACTATTGGACTCTTATTAGACTTTATTAGAGGGTAATTACAGAAACATTACAACAGAGCTGTAAACTAAAGTGTTGAGTATGATTTAATATGGTTTTATATGCAGTTTGTAATTGCAGCATTGTGTTTGTTTATTGTCTAAATTACAGTTCTGTTGCAGTGTCTCCCTGATTACCCTCTAATTAAGTCTGATAATAGTCAAATACTGTCGAATAAAGAGCGTACTATTTTTAGTTTTTGTCTAATTTGATACAAAGTACAGTTTATGTCTTATTAGTGTGCTGTAAAATAAAGAGCAACCCAGTTACTTTAATTAAAAATTAGGGATGCAACAATACAAAAAACTCAAGGTACAATTACACCTCAATAAAAAGTCCACAATATATTTATCGCAAAAAGTTTTATATTAAATAATAAATCTGATGTGTACATTGTTTTTTGTTCATGTAAAATTTGTTTTTGCTTTGAACTTAAAGAGCTTCTGCCTTACTTCTTTAATTAAATTAAATAAAAGTAGCCAGCCATGACTTATAACCATGTGCAAAGAATCGGCATGAATTATCTTTTGCTTAAATTATGTACAACAGCAAAACAAAAACGTAGAAGTTGGTGGCAGGTCCTTTAAAAAATAACAAACAAACAACAAAATAACTAATGACTCAGTAGATATTGACACAGACTGGTATCAAGACATTTTTTATTGTAATAATACGCTATTTAATATCAAACTATAAAATGTCAATTCCCAAATTTTCCAGGGTGACATCTTCAAACTGCTTGTTACGTCTGTCCAACAGTCCAAAATCTAAATATATTCAGTGTACTATCGTATAAGTCAAAGAAAAACAGCAAATCCTCACATTTGTGGAGCTGGAACAGGGACATGTTTGGTATTTCTGCTTGAAAAAAAAAAGAAAATATAAATCAAAATAGTTATTAAATAATGTCCTGTTGCGTGACCAATCATTTATCAAGTTATTATCTATGCAAGTGTGACTCAGAGGTGTGGAGTGTCAAATTCTAGAGTTATTGGGGCTTCAGCGAACAGTTATTTTCATTAATGAGCCATAATATGTCAGAAAATAGTGGAAAAATGCCCAAGGTGACCTCTTTAAACTGCTTCTTTTGTCCAATCAATAATCTAAAATATAAATATTCAGTGTGCTAAAGGGAAGAAAAGCGCAATTGAGAAGGTGATGCAAGGGAATGTTTGGTATTTTTGCTTAAAAATAATTTAAAAAAAGAAAATAGATCAATATAGTTGCAGAATAATGTTTAAAGTTTTCTCTCTTTCTGGATTTTTGATACTTAGTTGAGTTTTTGCCATCCATTTACTTTGTATATAACCTTCTGAATCATACTGGAAAACAGCTTGTTTCTCAGAGTGTGATTCTGACAGCATGTCAGATAAAACCTCATGATGAAGAGGTCTTTTTTTATATAAAATATGTGCAGCTGTCGGGGGCAGTAACCCCTAAAACAGCGAACAAACAAACACGTCCAATCATAGAACAGTCAGAGGACAATCAAGCGATGAGACTGAAAGACGTGGGTGCAGCTTTTCGGGGTGTGAAAATGATTCATTCCCACTTCTGTCCTCTGATGGCGTGAAGCTGCATATTTGTGGAGAGAACATTGGACAGCAGAGGCATCACGCTGAATGCTGCAGCTCATCTGTGTCTCTCTTTTCTCTCAATCTGCGTCCATCTGTGTCTCTCCACGTCCCTCTCAGTGTCTCTGTCCGCCGCAGGCTCTCTGTGTCTGCAGCCCTGCTCGGTGTTGGCTGTATGGTGACCTTAACAGAAGTGAACCTCCTCTTCCTTGTCCTCTGCATTGCCCTCAGGAAATGCAGCACTCCTCACTCTGCAGGCAGCAGCAGTAAGGGTGGGGTGAGCTGGCGCCGGGCCCACTCTTCTTCCACGCACACACACTCTTGCTCTCTCCCTCTCTCTCTCTCTGTCTGTCTGTCTGTCTGTCTTACTGTGTCTCTCTCCCTCTTTCTCCCTCTCCTCCTGAGTGCTGTGAAGCTCCACTGGACTGTAATAGCACAGAAGAGGAGCTCAGTCATACAGTCGTGGAGAATATCACACCTGCTTTTGTTGGTTTTTCTCTCTCAGTTATCTTTACCTACACACACATGCACACACACAGGGATTTAAAGATCCAACAGTCTGCGTGCCTGTGTGTACTTTTCCTCGTCCTCCGTGACCGTTTGTAGTGAGCGTGTATTTTTTAAAGCTGCACTAATCAATATTTTATTAGCGATGGAATAAACGACTATGTGTGTAATGTGAAAGATGTTGCTTGCAGTAACGAACCGACAGAGAATTATCACTTGACTCTGCAGCTCCTCTCCGCTTTAAAGGTCCAGTGTGTAAGATTTATGGGGATCTACTGAAAGAATATGGCAGAAATTAAATGTAATATTCATAAGTGTGTTTTCATTAGTGTATGATCACCTGAAAATAAGAATAATTGTGTTTTAGTTACCATAGAATGAGCCGTTCATCTCGACAGAGGATGCAGGTTCTCTTCCATGGAAACTGCCATGTTTCTACGGTGGTCCAGAACAGACAAACCAAACACTGACCCTAGATATGACACACACATGTTTAGAAGGGGAGGGATAGTCGAAGTGTTTCAATGTGAAAACTCACCACTAGATGCCACTAAATCCAATGCACGGGTCCTTTAAGAATTGTTTTGGCATCTTTCAGCTCATTGTTTTGGTCTAAACTTTACTGTTTTGATTCTGCCTCCCCGCTGTCATAAAACCCACACCCAGCAGCAGCAACAGCAGCAGAAGTCAGCTATTTTCAGACAAAAAAGGCTCTGACATAAACCTCCTGTACACTACAATGATAGAGTTAGCAACTTGCTGGTGAAAAAAGAAAAGCTTTTAGCTGCTGAAGACCCTGATATATTCTTGTAGGAGTGAGTGGAGACCAAAACAGAGCCAAAAGGAAAGTAAATATTGGATTTAATCCACACCGAAAACAATAATGTCAATGATGAAAGATAATGAGGGGGACTTGAGTCACATGACTTCATTCGAGTCAGACTCCAGTTGCAAGTTTGTGGACTTGAGACTTGCCTGCCTTGATATTCATGACTTGATTTTTCTAGATATTAAAAAAGTTAGTTGTTTCTGAAACAAGATTTGGTAATTTCTCATGCAATGCACACAAACCTGGAAACCATTTGGATGCAAAGGCCAGCACATGAAGCCGCTATCATGAAGGAGGGTTGTCAAAAATAAAATCCGGATTCAAGGATTATGTTGTTGATGAGTAAGGAGAGAACGCCTGCAGCACCACAACATTCAACTTAATGTGAGCCCACAAACAAAGGTAACTGTATCTTGGCTGATTTTAACGTGTAGTTTAAGGTATGATAGACTTACCTTTGAATCGATTATGCATTATTTTGAGAAGACAGATCATTAATTCAAAAGACATTTGCAGGACTGATTTCAGGGCCACATAATCTGTTAAACTTTGCAGGCTCTCTTGCACGTGTGACTTTCTCCCAAGCACATTTTGCACACTCCAACTGTGTCAGTCCCAGTTATGACCTGTTACTGCTGTATGGTGCAGAGTGAAACAGAACCAGAAGGATATGGCCTCATGAAATTCTTCAAATACAAGAGGAGTTAGTATCATCAAACACAAATTTTAGCCATACTTTCGTATGAGTCAACATTAATTTGTTGGGTTACTGGCAATCATCAAAGAAGGAATCAGTAACGTCAGAGATTCCATCAGCATCAAATACTGTTTGGTAGGGGTGTAACAATACATGTATTTGTATTGAACCGTTTCGGTACGCGACGTTCGGTTCGGTACAGGGCTGTGCACGGGTGAGTTCACGGGCCGGAATTTTTTTATTTTTTTTTGGCTCACGGGCCAGAAGTTGCGTGTGTTTACGTTCCTCCGCTAACATGTGCAGCTACACGTGCAGCTACACCTGCAGCCCGTGCGCATGATGGCTACTGCTAGCAGTAAACCCGAGCTTGAAGACCCTCCCCTGTCGCTAAAGACTCCTGCTTGGGAACACTTCGGCTTCCTGGTTAAATATTGCAACGGAGAAAGACAGGTGGATAAAACGAGGGCGGTGTGCCGACACTGATCAGCTGAGATCAGGTATGTCTCCGGCAACAGGACAAACATGCTAACTCACCTAAAGAGTGTAAATATCACCGCTACAAGAAGAAAAACCAACAGTGCAAACGCAGCTGACCTCGGCATTCAAGCAGCCTCTCCCTGGCAATTCAGATCGGGCCAAAGCTATAACAAGAGCCATTGGAGTTTTTATAGCAGCGGATCTAAGACCATATTCAGTTGTTGAAAATCCTGGTTTTAAACACATGCTCAAGGTGATTGAGCCCCGGTATGAAGTACACCCAAATGAACAACAAGAAAATTTAGGTTTTGCTTTTTGTTCCCATACTGTATCGAAAATGAACCGAACCGTGACCTCAAAACCGAGGTACGTATCGAACCGAGATTTTTGTGTATCGTTACACCCCTACTGTTTGGCACTATGTCGCAGGTAAAATGACTGTTTTTTTTATGTGGTTTAGCAGCCTAATATTATGTATAACTTCAGATGAATTATGATTGGCTGACAGTGTTTCTATCGTTCATCAAATCGCTCTGAAAGTGATCCCAATGACATTATTCTGTCGTGCACTATGTTTTTACAGTTTGCTCACTTGCCCCTAAGTGGCCAACCCCCCCCCCAACAACAAACAAACAGAAAAAACACA
Source organism: Lutjanus campechanus (assembly GCA_027495735.1). NCBI lineage: Eukaryota > Metazoa > Chordata > Actinopteri > Lutjaniformes > Lutjanidae > Lutjanus > Lutjanus campechanus. Next base: position 731 of record JAJHUR010114701.1, on the reverse strand, counting down.
CCAAAAAAACAAACAAACAAGCAAACAAAATCATATTGATGGAACTCTGATGTCCAGGTTTGTTATACATCATAAGAAAAGCTGTGATTTTGTTTCCCCTTAAGAATAGAATAGAATAGAATAGAATAACTGGAAAATTAATATTTTCAGTTGCAACCATTTAATTAAACTAATAAAACTCAAAGATTCAAGTTTATCCAAAGAAGAAAAGTAAATTATCTCAACAAAAGGTTATAGGTCAGCAAAACTTTTCTTTTTTGGTTGATTTCTTTAGAGATTGAGTTTGATTTAAAACACAAAAACTCAATTCTCAACTCAAACCCTTGATTTTGAGTGCCGCTCACTGCTGGAGGTTTCAGGTCAACACATCACCCAGGTGTCAGCCTCCACATGCAGATGAGAAGCATGTAATTGAAACTGTGGTTTAAGCCACTGTCCTGGTAATCCCTGATCAGCGCATTGGACTAATTGAGGTGCTGTCGGGCGGCGATGCAGCAGGTCTCCATCGAGCTTAACGCGCCCCCTCCTCATCCTCGCTCTATGCTCCGTCTTACAACAGCCCGAACATGTTGCCTTGAATGAAAACTTGTCCATCTGCTTATCTTATGAAGGTACGAGTGCTTGCAGCCTGTGTACAAATGTACTGTGGCTGCATGTGCTCAGCCCCTCAATGCCTCTGTCTTTCATTAGGTTTCCCACACACACACACACACACACACACACACACACTT
>JAJHUR010114699.1:5175-19355 GCA_027495735.1 Lutjanus campechanus | reverse complement strand
TTTTTCAAACAATTAAAAGTCATGTGCAATTCCATTATTTCATGCACATTATAATGTAATATGCTGTAAAAACAACAAAAAAAAAAGATGAGGAAACTTAAAATTTGAAGGCAACTTAGTGCAATAGATTTTTGAGTTTTGAGCCCAGTTCAAACTCATAAGTTTTGAAAGGTTTGACCAACTACCACTCATTTGTCGAGATTATTTACTTTTCTTCGTTAGATTAAGTTAAATCTCTGAGTTTTAGAAACCTCAAAAAATTGTATTTCAAAAAAACCGAGTGAACTCGTTGAAGTGAAAGTGAAGTGAGAAATGGTTAATAATGTTATTTTCAATTAAAACCATTTAACTTTCAGGCACCCAAATAATGTTCGCAGCTCACTTTTACCAACTTTTGAAATGTATAAATATATTTTTGAGTTCCTGAAACTGGAAGATTCAAGTTTATTTAAAGAGGAAAAGTAAATTATGTCGGCTAAAGATTACAGGTTCACAAAACTTTATCATCATAGCTCGAGTTGGACTCAAAACTCAAAAATCTATTGCAGGAAGTTGCCTAGAAATTTTGAGTCGCCTCAACTTTTATAACAGTATCGTTATTTTAGCCAGGAACATGTTTTTCAGATGCCATTTTTATTAATTAATGAAATAGAAAAATACATGACTACATGACAATACATGACTGGTACTAAAGTGAGGCTGAGGAATAATCTAACAGAAATTTAACGCTAGCCAGTAATGATTTTAAATGAGATTTTCTGTCATGCAACTAGCAGTTATTTTCAATGTTGATTAATCTATCCATTATTTTCTTGATGAATCGATAAGTTGTTTGGTAAAGAAGAAACAGAAAGCTCACAGGGTGGAGCGCTAACCTTTATCCTCAGCAGCCTCACTTGCAAGGCTGCCTGCACGCATTTTTTGTTTATCAGCCTTGTGTCCGCCATCTCGGATTATCTCAAAATACCAGATAATCGGCCTGATTAATCAGTTGGAAGTCGGCCGTCTTTCACTGCTCCCTGGTCGACAAAATGTGTAGCAGTGAAACTGATTTTTAAAGTTACATCAGGCATATCTTTGAAATTTCTCTACTGTATTACTTGTGTATCGGGTGACGCACAGTATTCCAGTATGGCTTTTTAAACGATCGGCTAATATCGACGGATATGTCAGGGGGAATTGGAGAAATACTGCAAATACTTGCTGCTCCGGTTCAGTCCTTTTCCAGAGTTGAAGGTTAATGGCTTGTTTTCTGTGCTGTCTTATCTGTGTTTGTTTTTTTTTCTGCTCTGCAGGCTGCTTATATCAGATGAACCAGATGTATTTTAAACACCTCAACAAGAGATTTGACTTTTGCTGTCAACCAAATCAAATATTCCCTTCGGGTCTTTAATTTGGACTTTTACCTGTATTGGAGAATGGTGGGCACCCTCTTGGCTAAATTAGTTTAAATTTCTCACCTGCCTGCTGTAGGGCATCTTATTTGGATAAATGTAGGCTTCAGTTTGGTGTCTAGTGTTGTTTAAGGTTTCCCACTCCACCTCAGCCTACCATACACATATTTTTGTCATTTTTAGGGGGGACAAAGGTTTTTTAAGTGCAAATAGCAGGTCAACGGTATATGCCACATGTAAGTGGTATACATCTTCTGAAAGCTGGAAAACTGAAGATTAATTTAAAGATGCAGCTCATACTTGTGCGTTCTTTATACACCTGTTCATGTAGAGCGTATAAGGAAGTATAGGATGGCTATTCCTATGCTCCATCATATCTCATAAGTTGGTGCAGCCATTTTTGACTTGAAACCAATCAAGAATTGATAAAAAATGGTCAAAAATCCCTCCAAAATACCACTTAAAGAAACCAATACCTTGAGGAACACCACAGAAAAACTCATGCTGCGATTTGGTATCAAAACCTTTTGAACGTTTCTGGAAGAATCACGTTTTTCGGCGACTGTGTGGCGAGCACTTCTGTTCTGGGGATTGCTCGGAAAACCCCTTATCGTCAATAAAGCCAGGAAAGACATCCATCTCCTCTGAATGCTCCAGGTCTGTAGTTTGTGGTCGTAAAGTTTCATGAGGCTGTGATTATCCCAGAGGTCACTAGAGGTCGTTTTATACATTAAGTCAAGTTTTGAAAAACGGCCTCACTACAATGAAATGGCTTCAGTGGACACTAACATCATCACCCATAAATACAACTGGGCTCACTGACTCTGCAAGACTGTCAGCTTTTCCACTCATTTTATTCATTTCCAATACTGTTGAGGGCGTGTTTCCCAAAGTCCAAAACGACGCCCTCAAATGTCTTGTTTTGTCCAATTTGCCTGGACGGGCAAGTGAATCAGAAATCTACTTGTTCAGAGTCAGTTTTTCCTTTCCCCTGTACAGATTATTTTATTTATTGGTGGTTATTAAATAACGACAAAGATTAAAATTAATTGTCATGTTTAATCGAGCACTGCAACGTCTATGAAATGTCAGAAAATAATGAAAAATGTCCATTTCTGTCTTGTTTTGACAGTCTAAAATCCAAACCTATTCAGTTAGATGTGCTAATAAGCAAAGAGAAGTGGGATATCTATATATTTTAGAGGCTGAAAACAGCAATTCTGCCATTTTTGCATGAAAAATTACTTACATTTATCATCAGAATAGCTGCATAGTTTAATTCTTTTTTACTGTTACTTGCCTGATGTGGCCCGGACAAGACCCGGACAAGCAGGTAATCCTTATTGTTGAAGCCTGAGCTAAAAAATATTCATTTTGAGAAGCTAAAATCAGAGGATTTCAACATTTTTTCTTAAAAAAACAACTCAGAACAGATGAATGTCAAACTTCTTGGTGATTCATTCATGAGTTGACAACTAATTGATTGATCGACTAATCTTTGCAGTTGTCACGTTCAGCTTTTGTTGACATTCTGTCAGTTTGTTGATTCGGCTCTCTGGGACTTTTTGAGGCCGTAGTTGGTGGTGATACAGCGATGGGTGTTGCAATTTTCCTTATTGAATCATAAATCAACTGAAAGTAGCTTTCAATTTCAATAATCAAAAGCAGAATCTGCAGTTCTGCAACACTTTAAAGAAGAGTTTGAAGACATAAAGTGACAAGACGGCGGTCAAGACATCTAACCAATGATCTGTTCATCTTTATTAACAACGGCCGAGCCGTCAGCGCTAAAACAAAATGTTAAAATCGAATCATGACTTCAAAATGAATCCTGGATTTGGAGAATCATGACATCCTTAGTTATAGTGGGTTGTATTAGGGTGGCAGCAAACAACAATTTTGATCTCGAGCTGCAACGAATGATCAAATAATTGATTATTACATTAATCAACAACTACTTTGATAATTGATTAATTGGTTTGAGTATTTCTTTTTAAAGAAAGTCAAATTTCTCACATTTTAGCTTCTTAAATGTCTAATATTCTTACATATTTTCTGGTTTCTTTACTTCATTACAGTAACCTGAATGTGAATAAAACAACACATGTAAAGATGTCATCTTAGGCTTTAGACATTTTTCACCATTTTCTGACATTTTAAAAGAAACAACTAATAATCGACCAATTAATCGTTAGTTGCAGCCCTATTTTCATCATTGATTAATCTGTTGATTATTCTCTTGAGTAATTGATTAGTTGTTTGGTTCATATAATGTCATAAAATGGTGGAAAATGTCCATCAGTGTTTCCTAAAGATCAAATCGATGTCCTCAAATGTCTTTGTTTTGCCTGCAGCCCAAAGATATTCAGTTTACTGTCGTAGAGGAGTACATTTAAGAAGCTGAAATCAGAGAATTTTGACTTTTTTTCTCACTCAAAACGATTGATCAGGTATCAAAATAGTTGGCAATCGATCAGTTTTTAAATAATTAATCGTTGCAGCTCTAGCTTCCATTATAGCTCCTAATATCCCTTTTGTAAATGGGAGGTGGACCAAATAGTAGAAGCAGCTTTCTGAGTCTTTATCTCCAGTAGTATAATAATAGCAAAACATGATAATGACAGTTTGGGGTCAGTCTAATCAATTGTTTCTTTGCCCAAGGCCCGTCTCTTTACCAAATTTCTTTGTAAATCCATTTATAGATGATGAGATATCTCGGTGACACACCGGTGCAGCGACTGTAACAGGTGAAAAGCATCAGCTCCTTGGCGGAGGCACAAACGGCGTGTGCGGGGCGGGCTCGTCCTGCTGCATTAGTCACATAGCTCCTGCAGGAACAATGATGTGAATACCCTACGGAGTTCCAGCCTCTGTACCATTGACAGGGCTCACTGCTGACAGAAATGGCTGCATTGTGGTGTGATGGACGTTAAAGAGAAGTCCAGAAGGGGAGGGAAAGACGTGACGTACCTGCAGGAAAAGGTCCCACCAAGAAAACCAGGAGACCGACGAGTAAATTTCCCAAAGTTTAAAGACGGAAATCAGCAGAGGTTCACCAGCTGACAAATTCCCGTTATCTCATAGAGGGTCATAGAGGTATAACATGCAACATTTTCCTAAATAAACAGCACATAGACTTGTATAAACACAATAACTTTAAAACATGCCAAAGTACAAGTGTGTGGTGGTGTCTGTATCTGCAAAGAGTCTTCCCCCTGCCTGTACGTCCTTATTTTTTCACATTATTTTGCTGCTTTACCAACCTAAAACGTCAGTATTTGACATCCTTGTATCTTTTGTTGTTGCGTTTACAAACAGCTCGGACAAATCCTACTGATTCTGCCTTCAATATAGGGAGGTAACGATACCAGAAACTGGTATTACGATATCACAATTTTAGAAAAAGATGATATTTAAAGTGACAGTAAGAAAAAAGAAAAATGACAGCTTTAAAAAAATGTCCTTTATTAGATATTAAATCAAATTACTCTTTCTTATAACCTGAACTTCCTCTGCTTTTCTTCTATAAAAACATAAAATAAAAGTAGCAGCCATCACCAAAGCATGTGCAAAAAATTGGCCATTAATCTTACACTGCAGCTGTGGTGTCCTCCCTCTGAAATTTCTATTCCAGACTGAAATAACTGTTATTGTTTGCCTGTTTCATGTTAATTTGAGTTTAAATTAATGCCGAATGTTCGCCAAATGAGTAAAGTCTCTGTTTATGAGTCTTAAAAAATCATTAATAATCTTGTAGAAGGAGTAGATGTTTATAACGGTTAAATTGAACAATATGTTAATGGAGTTTGGCAGGCAGTGACACAGTCACTGAACTCCCAACTCCAGACTGTGTATTTTCAGAGCAGTGGGCTTTTGTTTTCAGGATGACAGGCTTAACTTTACATTGACAGACAACTGACAGTTATAAACAGCTGATCAACTCACAGTGGAGGACTCGCCGCCACTTGTTACTGTCAATTTACGATGTTTCGCTCGTCTTGTGCTCCTGCAGTGTTCCTGCAGCCTGTCTGAGCTTCTCCAAGGCTGTGGAGGAGGGGAGACAACTCGCTTCAACCATAAATCGTATATTAAATAGGATTTCAACTTATTTAATTCACAGTCTGCGGCTCCAACTCCCTATTTGGACTGCTGTATTCATTTTTACTCACATAATTGCCACATATTTCTCCTTTAACCATGTAATATCACAGTAGATATCATCACAGTCCGGTATGGTATTGAGACATTCATTTACTGCGATATCACAATATTTGATACATTTTTACATCCCCATCTTAAAATGAATTTTGAACTTCACGGTTACAGGAAATATCAGAGTGTGCATAACATTTATTAGTGTTGTTAATAAACTGTGTGATTACAATGTTTCCCTCTGTCCTCGTGGTTCTCAGCCACAGTAAGATCATTAAAAAAACGTTTTTAAAATGACTGTGTTTGTGTTGAAAACTCTCTAAGTAGGCTGGCTTACTGTGCAGCCATGACTGAAACAGGTGACTGACAAAGAACTCTGGGACTCTGTAAGTGAAACCTGCATCCATTACACATCCAACCCCCTCGCCCTCAAGGCAGCCAAAAGCATTTTTAAGTGTAGTGTAGCCAAAAGCTCAAAGGTACGGTGGCCATTTTAGGACATCTCATATGCAGCTGGTTAGGCTCAGTTTTTCTGGGTGCTTTTAGCTGGTGTTTGGTTAGAATGATGATGAGTAGGGTTGTGACATACGATGCTTTTTTCTTGATTAATAAGTTAGTTGTTTTTTACATAGACTGTCAGAAAATTTTCCCGAACCCAACATGTTGTCCTCAAATGTCTTAGTTTTGTTCAAATATTCAGTTTAATGTCAGAGGACTAAAGAAAGAAGAAGATATTCACATTTTAGAGGCTGAAATCAGAGAATTTTTACAATAATTCTTTAAGAAATTACTCAAAATGATTGACTACTGCAACACTGATGACATGGCTATTTGTTGCAGCCCGGGATGTTGATGATTATCATTTACCAAGTAATGACCATCAAGAATTTGACGGATTAAAAATGTATTAATCGATAATTAATTGAGAGAAATGGCAGTAATTGTGGCTCATTTGACACTGTTCTGTCTCATAGGGCCGTTTGTTGAATGAGAAAACTTAAACTTGAAATGAAAAAAAACAAAACAAAAGAAAATGAAAATGAGGAAAAAATGTAGAAAACCCTTGTATTTTGTATTTTATTGATGACTAATCGATTGTTAAACTCTTGGTCAAAGAAAATGCGCAAAATATGCAACAAAATCACGATTTGACAGACGAAAGTGTCCAAAGGGGATTTAAATTTTATATAAAGATGGAACAAGAAGCTAAAAAAAACAAAGATCGTGATAAATGACAAATATTTATTTTGGCTCAGGTATCAACATAAAAACACTGAGTTGCAGATCAATATTTCTCTGCACATTTCACAAACGTCTGGGTTAAAAAAAAAAGCTTAATTTTGATAGAAAATATTCATATAAAATAGACGAAGCACAAAAATCTGTTAATTTGGAGTCACTGGGTCACAAGCTGTTGTTGAAACTATTCAAATATTTATTTAGAGTAAATTAGCAATTAAAATAGGTGTGCTACATGAGGCCAATTTAATACAGTTCTTTTATTTGTCATTTCTACTAATATGGAAAAATCAGCACAGACATAATGGCGGTAAAAAAGCCTTTGCATTTTTGTCAACAGAGGTGGCCCAGCTTTGAGTTAGACGAGCAGGGAAAACCGTGTCCATATTGTCTGATTGCTTTAATACATTTGGGGGACGTTATCGTGGGCTTGAGGAAACACTGATCGACATTTTCACCCTTTTCTGACATTTTATAGACGAAGTAACTAACCGATTAATCAAGAGAACAATTAACAGATTAATCAGTGATGAAAATAGTCAGCTGTAATATGGAGACACCTCCAGACTTCAGGGATTTAGACTCGTCATTTTCAAATATGTGCATTGTTTGCACATTAAGATGTTGTTCATGGGCATTAAATCATCATAATGGCAGGATAACTAGTGTTGATTTGAGCTGAACCTGAGCTAAATCTTTCCACAGTTATCTACACCAGTATGTAACCGGAGACGGACTTGATTTGAAGACATTTTTATGTCTGCTTACGTGAAACTAGTATTGCTGCTGAAACAATTACTCGATTGACAGGAGATGAATCAATCGGCCTAACAATAATAAAACAGTAAAATAATCTGATTTATTACAACCTTGTGCTCCTCCTATAAGTGATTTTCAGCGTCCCCATGACAGACATTTGCTTCCCCCGTGCTCGGTGATTTCCTGTCCTCCCGCCTCGAATTTATTGACACAAAGGCCCGATTGCCTAACTGACAAACAAAAAGAGGGCGGCTGAGATGAAATATTAGGAGCGATTATGAAAGATGTTATGGCTGACGCTCTGGGTGTGATATAATTGTCATTTGAGATATTGCAGAAAGGTCCTGCTAGTGTTTGTTGTGGAAGCAGTGCCATGTTTCAGGATGGCATTTGATCTGTGGGGAAACAAAAGATTTAACAGAAAGATAAACTTTGTTTTGCCAGAAAGTGTTAATCATGTGTTGATTCATTTACAATTTTGTTTCATTTTCAGTTTGATTGATTTGTGATATTATATAGATAATCTGTGTCTTGACTTGGTTTGATTGATATTTGCACGATAAAAAAAAAAAAAATAATTTCTGAAATTAAAACCAAGAAACAAAATTAAAACCAATAAAACAACAACGATTTAGAATAAAATAAATAAAATGTTAGTTTGTTTTGGCATTTGTTTTGAAGGTCAGTAACATTCATTTTCTCTCCTGTCTCCTCAGGTCCAGTAAAACCATGAATCTCTGCTCCAAATGTTTTGCTGGTAAGTCTTTCCTAGATACAGACTTTTACACACAAATACTTATTTTATGCTGCATGACATCTGCATGTCATCTCGCAGGAAAGAGTCTCAGGCAACTGACATGAGACTGAGACAAAAATTATATAATAAGTTCAGCTGAAATGGCAAAAGGTTGCTGTACAGTGCAACTGTGTCTCACTGGGTTTTTAAAGTTGTTAATTAAATGATTTCCACTAATAGCTTACTCATCATCATAACCACATGGTTTCTTCATGGTTTCCTTTTGTTTTCCCCTGACAAATGTGCTGCGGAAAACACAGTTTTCATAAAATGATTTAACAAGGATGGGAGATAATCACCTGTCGAATCATGACTGATTGAGAAGTTGCTCTGTTTTGTCCAACTTTATTATTTCAAAATGTCAGGTAACGGCATTTTTCTGAGCACTCAAAGACACTTAACGTGAGGTAAAAGAAAAACAGCACATCTAAGATATATAATACACCACATAAATCAGTTATTAAAAGCCGTTCTGAAGAGGTGAGGAGTTCCTCTTGGCGTGCAGAGCTGTTTTCACAGACACGGCTAGCAGAAACTTGAGGTTAGGTGTGCCAGCTGGTTCTGGGGAGGCATGCGAACAATGCTAAGAAGTCATTCTTGGAAAATGGAAGGACAAGTAAAAAGAGCCTCACTTCAAAATGACGTGTCTACCATTTGGAGGAGGAAGTAGGTTAAGTTGAATGGTAATTGCTTATATTAAAAAATAATGGGATTCTGTTCTATTAAGCATTTTATATCAAGCGGTGTAGAGAGTAGTTGTGTTTTAAGAGCTGACTCAGCTGTGCATTAGGGAAAACCCACCATTGACTGTTAAGCTGCATTCACATGGATTCAGTAAACCGGATATCATTTCATCGGACGAGAGCAGGGTGGTAAAAGTAGGTGAGGCCGGCAGAGAATGCTTGCAATGGTAGATGGTATTGCTGTCCAAAGTTAAAATGAGGACTAAACAATTAAATGCAATATTATCAAAATCGCAGTATGGTTAAGTACGTCTAAATCACAGAAGCTGCAATTGTTTGATGCAGGAAAAATGTGTGACAGCATCATAATGAAGTACTGTGGTGCTGCAGAGATGCTCTGGACTGCAGATCTTGTTCTCCAGATGAAATGTCACATCATCATTATCATTTACCATGTCATGCAGCCCTGGTTAAATGTTTCTACTTTGTGCTGTTAGAGCTGCAACTCATAGTCGATGAAAAGAAAATAACTGGCCAACTGTTTTGATAATTGATATAATCGGTTCAGGCATTTTTAAACTAAAATGTCAAAACATTTGATTGTTCCAGCTTCTTAAATGTCAGGATTTGCTGCGTTTTTTTTTTTAAAGAGAGTTTTTGTATTTTGGACTGTTGGTTGGACAAAAGAAGCAATTTGAGGACGTCACTTTGGATTCTGGGAAACTGTGATGAGCATTTTTCACAAATTCCCTCCACAACACGAAGTCATTCATGTCATACAATTAACGTTCATTTAAAGTTTGCAATAGAATATTAAGAAAAAGCTGCATTTTTTTATATCTATATACATCACCAGAAAAAATACATAAAATGATAGACACAAATTAATTTCATTTAATATATTTTATTCCTTTCCAAACAATATGTCATCACCGTAGCAATATATTGTCACATGTTTCATTTGTCTGTCCTGCCATTTTCAGACTGTTTTAAGGGCTGCAACTATTGATTATTTTCATTGTTGATTAATCTGTTGATCATTTTGTCAAATTATCGATTAGTTGTTAGGTCCATAAAATGTCAAACCAGGGAGAATTTATGCATTTTTTTCTTTAAAATGACTCAGAATGATTATTGACACTACACTAATTAATTAATTGAAGCTCAATTTTGCTTGTTTTTCCTGTGTCGACCAGAAGGTGTTGTCCGTTTGCTGTCTACCATCAGCTTGAATCCACGTGGATGCAGCGTTAGTCTGGTTACCTCATTCAGCTTTTTGTTATGAAACCTCCTCAAATGTATAAAGTTTGATTCTCAACAGTGTGACAAACGTCTGACAAAGAAAAATGCCCAATTAAAGTTTGAAAATGTCAAGCTACACATTAAGTTTTCTCAATGACTCCTCCAGTCTGGTTTGGGGAGGATGGGTTGAGGGTGCACTGCAGCCCTGTCGGTGACCATGGCAACCAGCGAGTATGGCAGACAGCGAGGACCTAAGGGCCCGGCTTTGAGTCGAGCATCACAGACAGCAGGAGCGCTCAGAATAGACTCTATACACATGGGTATAGAGGCTGAGCAGAAGTGGGTTAGTCCACATGTGGAGGAGAAACTCAAATCTAGACTGACCTCCCTCACCCTCCCAGGAGGGACGAGAGTGAAGACAATACCCCCACGGATCGATACCGTCCAAGATTATCGTTGTAGAGTGCAGCTCAATCGTCCAAGGTGATCGTGTCTTTCTCTTACCAAAATCAAGTTTGAAATGACAAAGTTAACTTGTAGTCATGTGGTGGTTGAGAGCAGGTTTGGAAAACTTTTGAATTCAGTGTTTGGAGGACCTGAACACCCAGAACATGAGAAGATATTTTAGAGGTATTTTTGGGGACATTGGACAGATGTCATCGGTTAAAACTGCTCGTCTCAAGTTATCACAGCAAAACAGTCCAAACCAAAGGTTTTCAATTTACTGCCATCAAAGACTAATGTAACCATTTGGACTCATGAGCCGACTGCTCAAGATAATCCACAACTAACTATTATTTTCTTGATCACTTAATCTGCCAGTTACTTTCATGATTAATTGTTAAGTCTATAAAATGTCAAAAAAAAAAGAGAAAAATACATTTCCCAGAGCCCAAAGTGATGTCTTAAAATTCCTTTTTTGTCCAACCAGCAGCTCAAAACCCACAAAATCTTCATTTGCCGTTAATGAAAAGCAGCAAATATTTGACATCTTGTTTTGAAAAATGTATGAAATGATTACTCAATTACCAAAATAGTTGAGAACTAATTTTCTTTCGATTGATTAATCAATTAATCAAGTAATTGTTGCAGTTTGACAGCAGATCTAACCTGTAAGAGTGCTGCTCTGCAGACTCTTTTTTTTGCTCCTTTTTTAAAATTGATCACTTCCTGTGGGCACCAAAATTCACCAGCAGTTCAATTTGAGTGAAAAAATACATATTCATACATAAATGTCTTGCAAAGTACAGCTTTATTATGTAAAAATATCAATAATGTTAGCCTGCCCGGTAGCTGCAGTATATTTTGTACACACTTGTTACATATAACGTGTTATTACAGACGCGGTCAGGAAGTTTGGGTTGTGTCTCTGTACGACACACCATAAACAGGCACACGAGTCCAGATTTCAGTGTTTTGACTTTGTTTGTGTGTCGTCTCTCTTTTCCTCTCCTCCTTCTCCGTCTCTGTCTTTTTCCCTGTCCTATATATACATCTCTCTCTCTCTCTCTGCTCGGCTACTTGCTGTCCTTGACCACAGACATCCAGAAGAAGCAGCCAGGGGAGGACTGCACATCCAAGCCCATCCAAAGCACTGGGAGTAGCCAATCGCCAGTTTTCAGTAGCGAGACGAGCAGTAGCAGTAGCCAATCCCTATTGTCATCGCCGCCCTCGAGCTCCGAGCAGCCGTCAACCGAAGAGCCCTCGCCCACGTTTCCCAGCATGAGGGAAGGTAAGATGGGACAACCAGCGAGATCCACATCAGGGTAAACAAAAAGCTGTTGATGAAGGGTGGACTGTCTCCTCTTTGTGTCCAAACCCAGTGGGAAAGTACCGAGTGAGACAGAGGAGGACAAACAGGAGATACGGCTCTGTGGAATATGATTTCATGCTTTAATTCTCCCTACGGTCGCTGAGCTCAAGACTAAACCAGTGTTTCTTTATAGATCTCAACAGTGTGATGTGTTTGAAGTTGGACCGGTCGCACAAGCACAGGCGTAACATCTATCTTCAGATCGGCGCAGCAGTAGAATCGCAATAAAGACGCACACAGGAATCAGTCTGTGTGAATTTTTTGACACACAGCCACAACAATAGTAATGCCCCAGTACAAAGTGACACATGGTACAACTGGACCCCACATGCAGATAAACAATAGACAGTCGAGAGCACACGTTACTCAGTGAAAGCATCTGAATGCCCAGCATGTTCACCACGTACGTCTCTGTACAGCACACAGTCTTACAAAATCACTATTATTCAGTCTGTTTCTGAAAGGGACAGTTCATCCCAAAATCAAAAATACATATTTTTCCCCTGGCTTGTGCTGCATGTCTCTTTCCAAAAATCATGACCGAGTTACTCAAGATAATCCACACACCTTGTTGTGAGCAGTTTCAGTGAGGAACGAGGGCTGGGCGATATTGATATTTTGGGGCTATATACGATATATATCTCAGTATACACGTTTTCTTTAAAATAACATACCTTAGTTCTCAAATAGTGCAAACATGATTTGTGGGGTTTGGACAAAATTACAGTATCACAATATTTAAGTCCAATATTGTGTCAATATTGTAGAGGTGTAAGATGTCCCGGGTTCAAATTCCAGACAAGTGTCCAGATCTGTTACGGCCTCTCTGAATAAACAAAGGTTCCACTGAGACCGAAACATATAGGGCTGCAACTAATGATTATTTATAGTAGTCAATTAATCAGTGATTATTTTCTCAATTGATCGGTTAATAGTAGTTTGTTTTAAAATGTCAGAATATAGTGAAAAATGTTAATTAGTGTTTCCCAAAGCCTAAAATGACGTCTTCCGATGTCTTGTTTTTCTCACAGCCCAAAATATATTCACATTTAAGAAGCTGAATAAGAGAGTTTTGCCTTCTTCCTTAAAAAATTACTCAAACCAATTAACCGATTATCAAAACAGTTGACAGTTAATATAGTAATCAAGGACATCAAGACAAATATGTTGAATTTTAAGCCCACAATCTTCATTTCAAACAAATGATCCATACTGAAAATGTGATGTGACAATCACTATTGGTGCTTTCACAAAATATTAAGATTTTTGATGAATATTCATTAGTAATGTGGATATAATGACTGATGTTTTTATGATGTAAAACTGCTTTAAGTGGAAAAATGCCAAGGTGTCGAAACAGATTTGTTTTAATGTTATGAAACTGCTTTGAGTGTGTTTTTAAAAAAAGGAGCTAAAAATGTAGGTAAAGATTTGTACCGTAATGTAATCTTCATTTTTTTTTAATGGATGTTATAAAATTGAAAAAAAGTATTGCTGAGGAACTTTTTGAACAGCCGACCTTAATTGAGAGTGACTTCTGCACCAACGGTCTTTGTTTACAGTCAGTGCGACACTTCATCGCTTGTGAGAGGAAACAGAAACAAAACTGTAATTTCAAAATAAAATTTAAAAATTAAGGTCTCTCACCATAAACGTCTGAACGTGAAGAATTCACAACATAACATAAATAAAATATTTTGTTTCTAGTGGTAGGGGAAACACTGAATGTGATAGACAGGCGGTCAACGGTTTTCTTGGTCAGTATAGCACGTACGAAGGAATTTATTGCTTCATTTGACGGCATTTACCATCAGCACTGACTGGACGTCCACATAAAAGGGGTGAACTTTCCCTTTAAATCAAACCTCAAGCATTACTCGGTAACATCAACAATGTAAGAGTCCTGATTACTTTGACATTTACAGTAAAGACAGTCATCTGTCTTCACTTACAAGTTGAACTAATATGGAAGACTGTTGTTCAGTATGACTCCTCACACGTCTCTTCATTTTCCATGTGCAGGCGTGTCGTCCACAGAAACAGCCCAAGGCACACTCTGCACACCCACAAAACGTCCACGAGAATCAGGTAGAGTCGCAGCC
>JAJHUR010114697.1:1745-20150 GCA_027495735.1 Lutjanus campechanus | reverse complement strand
CAGAGCAAAAAAGGTTTGGTTACTTATCAGTGTTGTGAATTTATCAACATATATTCACACAGATGGAAACAAACGCTGAACTCACTCCTGCGTTCGTTTCAGACTTTAAGATTTATATTTCTGGACTTCAGAGCTGATCGATTCATGACTGTCACAACTTTACCTGCCATAGTAAGTCTTCCAGTCGCAGGCTGCAGATATGAGCTGCAGCA
Organism: Lutjanus campechanus; assembly: GCA_027495735.1. Lineage (NCBI taxonomy): Eukaryota > Metazoa > Chordata > Actinopteri > Lutjaniformes > Lutjanidae > Lutjanus > Lutjanus campechanus. Next base: position 19,938 of record JAJHUR010114697.1, on the reverse strand, counting down.
TTAAATGGACACACGCCAACTTGTAGAAAACCTCGACTGGTTCCCAGTGGAGCTGAGGAGGTCCGCACTCGATGAGAAACTCCATCATCTCGATAACCTGATCTCTGGTGTACGTATAAGCCTGGAAACAAGGAGCCACGCACATATACAGAGTGTACATTAAAGAAAATGAACCCACTGTTCTCTTTATTAATATTCTAATATTTCTGTGCAAACAGGATGATAATAAACTCATCAGTTACCTTATAAAACGGCTGCTGGGGGACGATGCCTCCGTCTGACGAGTGCAGGGACTGTTTGACCTGTTCAGCTTTTACCGCCAGGTGAGCTTCAAAGTACCTGAACAAAGTCATTGATAATCAGTTCATGATCACTGTATTCAGTAATACATTGGTGCTTAAAACTGTTTACAGCTGCAGGTACAATGAGTAGGTACAGTTCTGTACGAGGCAGAGATCTGCAAAGCAAGTAGGGTAACTGTGTTCTATCAAGGAAGATTTAAAGGATCTCTGTGCAGGATTTCCCCAAAAATCAATGCATAGACTCGTACCAAAATCGTCCCCTCTCACTTACCACCCACAATCCACCAGAAGTGGCTCTGCCTACATCCATATCTTCTTATTTTCTGATTATTTTGCTGTGTTTGGGATGTTTTACTCTCTCAAAACGTTAAACGTGAGACTGAATAATCAACTGTCTTTCTGAAGACTTTTAAACCCTGACTACAGGACTGCATCCACCAAAGTGATTTTTCCTGAAGCAAATGTATTGCATATGGGAGTGTGCATATTTATACTATGCTACAAAAGCCAGAAGGAATAATAGAAGGACAACTTGCGGTACCTTCGCAGGGCCATGCAGGTATGTTTGGCCGTCTGACGGCTGGAGAAGACCTGGTCATCACTCATGGACGCCCCGTTCCCCGTGTCGAGAATCTCCAGAGTACTGATCTGCAGGCAGAGGAGAAGACTCATCATAATGCTTAAGTTTACAAGTAAGACAGGTAAAAATATTCTCATATTCAAAAAGCATTTTGCCCTAAGATGAAAGATTTGTTCTGACCAAGTTGACCAGCCTGCGCAGGCCGTCCTGGTGGTCGAAGAGCTGCAGCACAGCTCTGAAGGAGAAAGAAATGGAGAAGAACATGGTGGCGTGGCAGACGCCTGAAGCGTGGGACGACTCCAGCAGCCACAGAGCGTAAGACACCATGTCTGACAGCACGCCGTCTGAGAGCGTGCACACCTACAAACACACACAGAGGGTAGAGATGAAATGCTAAACAAAACAAATTCTTTTCCCTTATGCCCGGCCCCAAAACTCTTCCAAACCACTGCTCCTATCTAACATAAAATCACTTCAAGAAAATAGTAGCAGCTACAACTGGCATCAATTTGTTAAAATCATCGTTGTTAGGCGTACCCTCTCCATAGCGTCCTGATTGTATGCCAGGTAGTACAAGCAGAGCGACACTCCAGTTGCTGCCATCGACGGCCTCGGGATGTCCAGAAGTTTTTGCACTCCTCCATGAGCGATGAACTCCGCAGCAAACTTCTTATGGAGGAGCAACGAGGCGAGATACTGAGGAGAGACACAAGAGACGGACTCACAACTTTGACATTCAGACCTGATTAAGAAAAACGACTGAACAGATCAACGACTCAAATCATTTTGTGCTGCGGTTCCAAAACTTTTTCTGGCCTGAGGCGACACAGTTTGTTCGCTGCAGGTCTGATGGTCTGCAGCACAAATCCACTGTCACAAGAGATCCTGCTTTTAGTTTATGTGTGTAATATCTTTATACAGTCAAAAGTATGTACAGTTAATGTTCCTGTGCCTTTGACTTTTTAATGCCTTATATATAACAAACCTTTTGTCTTAATCAAAACTGAGGCAAAGAAATGGACAGTTTTGTAAATAAAGATGAGAAACTGAGTAAAGTTTCTAAATTTAATCTTCATGGAGGTCAGAACAGCCCCACCCACAAAGGTTCAGCTTATCCTTCACACACAGACGTGTTTCTCTGTGGGGAGGGGCTGGAGGGGCTGCAGGAGAAACTACAGCAGATAAAAGACGACTCAGCTGGTTAAAGGTTCAATCAGAACTCGTCCAAACAAAGAACAAAACACAACATTTACAATAACTGGAGAGTTTGATTTCTAAAGAAAAAATAAACTGCTCGTACGAACAGATTTGTTCTTAAGTGGAGCGTACGAGTGATTTAGGAGAACCTGCTGCATTCACCAGTTTTCTTGTATTTTGAATTTTCTTTCAGATACGAACACAATTTACGAGGTTCAGACCTGTCGTAGAGTCGTGACATTTTGAGTTTGAAAAATGAATTACACTTCATTATTATGACAAAATTATCCTGTTTGATGACATTTAAACTTATAATAATAGTAAACTTTCTTATAAAGCCTCTCATCGTTCACTCAATGATGCCGTCAGGTGTGTTGGCCGTATGTCTGCACACGCAGGTTTATGAAGTTGCTGTTCATCCTCATTTATTCTGTCTCTGTGATGAAAACCTCTCCTTCATATTAAGACGATTCTGCTTTACTCCAGTGACAGTCCGACCCTCCGGTAACACGGCATTAACAGCTCTCTTTGCTTCAGCAGGTCTTTTAATTCCACTGCTGACGCTGTTAAAATGACAGATTTTTCTTCATGGATCTCTGAAAGCAGGACGTTAAACTCCTGAAGTCCTCCTTTTTTCTTGATGCAGCCATTTTCATGAATGAGCTCTTCCTGACATATGGAGCAGGAAGTGTAGGCATATATGGTATTATTTGGGCATTAATTATGCTAATTTAAAAGTCTCATGCACGTCCAGTCCAATACACGCAGGTGGATCATTTGCGCAGTTATCTGAAGTTACAAGCGTCTGTTGAATCTGACGCGGCGTGTCCGTACGAGGCCTTCGTACGAAAAAAAAGTAAGAAATTTAAGATAAGAATATGAAAATGTTCTTGCATGAGGCCTGACATGTTCAAATGAAGATAAAATGCTGTTTCATCATGTTTCAAAAAGTTTCAAACAATTAAAAATGTTTTAAGGCAGAATTTTTCATTATGTGCCCTCATCTTAGAGGGAAGTTTTCTTTGTCTTTTAATATAAATCACTCAAAGTTTACTTGCAATCACATAATGCATTAAACAAATACACTTGAATTGGCTTGTTTAAAGTACAAACACACTGAACAGACAACCACCTGTTCACTGACTGTATGACTCTGCTCTGTCTTTAATAAATAAGATGTGAGAGCAGTGATGGGTGAGTTCTGGACTGGGAACAAATATATTCCACATTATTTCAGTCAGTCCTGCTGTATCATGATGTTTTAGTGGCTTTTGGGGACGACAGTCTTACCAGGAGGGCATCAAAGGTGAGCTGGACATTTTTGGTTTGCCTGAGGTCGATGTAGTTCATCAGCAGCGACCGGGTGTCCAGCTTCATGAAGACGGCGAGCAACTGCAGAAGAGAGAACGTTTATTGAGCTCACAGCTGATTTAAGAAGAATAAGTGTGAGTGAAAAGAGAGAATTAAAGATGGAGGGCTGAAGAACCCAAGCCTGTCTGAAGGAGCCATAAAAAGCAGGTTGCGGTTTGTTTTTGTTGGTCTCACCTCCTGGTAATCTCCGAGCGGCGTCAGGTACTGCAGGATGAGCCGCTGCTCCATGGTCGTGCTCAGCGGGGAGAGGCAGTACTCGGAGCCGATCACCATGGAGCTCACCTCGGACCAGGAGGTGCTGCTGGTCGGCTGGTCGCTCGAGTCGTTCCTCTCCGCCTCCTCTTCGGTCCTGCAGGAGGAGGAGGTGAAGTTAAGTTTCTGTTTAGCCTTCCTCCCGTTCTCCTTTACTGCCCGTCTCTTCCCTCCTCCTCCTCTTCCTCCCTGCCGGTCCTCCGTCTCCCTGGAGGAGCCCGGGCTCGCTTGGTAAACAAAGTCTGGCAGCAGTCGGGTCGAGCTGGATCCACCGCTGCTGCTGCTACAGCCTCCATTTTTCAGGGCGGAGCCGAGCTGTGATAAAGGTTTAGAGGTGGGCTTTAACGCCGGCCTGCTGCTCTCTGCTTCCTCTCCCACGTCTTCCCCGTCCGTCTTGTCTTGCTGGTCTGTTGAGGTACTTGAGGTTTGGGTTGTTTCAGCCTGAGAGTCCTGAGGTAGATTCTGGGGTGTCTTAATGGGACTGAAGTGAGTCTTGGCCTCTTCACTTTGAAGCTCATACAGGCGCTGAATCATGATCGGAACCTGAACGTTCAGAGGAAACAAGTCTCGTTATTAGAATGAAAATTCATCACATTTCAGTTTCACTTTTTAGGTTTCAGAGATTATGAAAACAAGATAGCTGAGATAAAACGATTATTGCAGAGCATTTTGTTTCACAACGATGCTCTCATTTTGTCTTGTGTTATAAATCCGGTGCATCACTTTCCTTTACAGACGTGCCTTTGCCCCTAATTTACAGGCAAAACTCACTTGGCGAGGCTGTGGCACATTTAATTCAGCTCACTGCAGTCAAGTAATCACCGTGTGAGGCAGCTGGGTTTGTAAGATCGCGCAAGAATCCATCTCACAGGGCTTCAAGTTATCTTTTTGTGCATTTTTGTGATTTATAAAGCAGATAACTTCATAAAAAACAAAAAACATGCTATTTAATTTCAGTTTAACTCCACTAAGTTCAAGAATTTGGTGTGAAAACTTTTCAGACATCAGAGGAATCTCATCATAAACCTCTCACATAAACTGACAGCAGCACTTAATATGCAAACTTTAATTCGTTCACGTGTCTCTGAACCTCACCAGCTGAGCGTTCTCCTCTCTGTAGCTGGCCGCCACTTCCTGGTTGCTCATGGCTCTGGCCAGCAGGCCCGTGGCGTAGACGCACAGCGGTCGCTCTGCTTCACGAGCCCAGGTGAACAACCGCTCCACCAGACCTTCCTGTCACAGACACACACAGACACATTATGGGTCATCACAATCTAAAACCTGCAGCAAAGATCCTCACACTCTGTGTTTTGAAGTTGTACCTTCTCCTGGAAGACGACGGCGGTCTCCAGGCCCGGCATGATGTTCTGAAGCACACGACAGGCTGCGGTGTTGAGGTTCAGCTCTCTGCTGGTCATTATATACGTGTCCAACAGCTGGAACACAAACACAGAACATCAATCAGAGCTTCTCTTAGCAAGTCATCAATTATTTAGATGGATTAACGCAATTAAAGAGGATTTATACTTGCTTATTCATGTGATTTACTGTATTATTAACACTTTAATCCATATTTTAGGATTAATGAAGTGAAACAAAATTGCAGTCTGGTGCAGTTATAACAGCTTCTGAGAAAATCATTCGTAAAAGTTTTTTAAGGTAATAAAAAATTAATATTAGAGCTGAAACAGTCAATTCATCAATTCAAATGATCAGCAGAAAATCAATGAACAACAATTTAGATAATTTATTAATTTCTAAAGTAAACATCAAGAAAAAAAAAAGCACCGTTCTCTGGTTCCAGTTTGTCAAAGCCACTCTTCTCTATGATTTCTTGCTTTTGTCTGTTACAGCAGCGCAAACTGAATATCTTTGTCAACTCGTCCTTAAAGACTCGACAGTCTATAAAAGTATAAGTTCCTTTGCAAAGGTAAACCTCAGAAACCTTCGTAGAACGTTAATGTAGATCGAAACTCAGACACGTGGCCCTGAGGAGTCAACGAGACGTCCTTCAGCACGCCGTCATGGATTCTGCTGATGGGTCCAGACAAACAACCAAACATGTGATCAGTGATAAAATATTCCAGCAGCTCTCACCGCGTTAGTGAAGTCGTCATTCATAAAGAGCATCTTCAGGAGCTGTCCCAGCATGCAGTCTGGGTCGGCCCGTCCTGCAAAGTTTAACAATCAGAAAAGAATCAGAAACTCCCAACGATCACAAAGATTAAAGTCATAAAACACAAATAAAGAGATACTGACTCATTCAGCGAACATTCAGTTTTGATTTTCACTATAATAAATGTGAAACTGACAAACAGAAACAGACGTTCTGGACCAGAAAGGAAATTTCAAAGGAGAACATGCCGACTGTAGCATGTCTCCTCAATCTCTGACGACATATCATGGTCGTTTTATGATTTACTGCAATAAATACGTCACATATTTTTGCTTTTAAACGTAAGCTTCAGTACAGCTCAGAAAAAAAAGCTGATGTCTTACAGAGTTGATTAAATGTTAATTTTTTAATTCAACAGCAGAGTCACGGTGAGCAGATATTTTATATTTTGAAATATCTCAGAGTCTCTTAATGTTAATCAAAATATACATTTTAAAACTTTAAAAATTCTTATTCAGTTTTGATTTAGAAGGACTACAGAGTCGACATGTTATGTTGAGACACATCAGAGAGCAAAATTATTTATTGACTTTGTTTAAAAATATAAATTTTCCCAGTGTTTGAGCAGCGTTCCTGCCTTTTTTTAAACCAGGAAGTGAGACAGGGGTCCTTAAGGTTCAGCTGACCCTTTTTATGCCCAATTATATCATGTTTTTGTACAAATATGACTGAAATCTGGGACACAAGTTATAAAAAAAATCGATTTTAAAAGGCAGATGATTATAATAGCACATTTTCACACCTGTTATCAGCTTGTATTGTTAGTTTTAGATTTTTGAAAACTTTTGACACATTTTTAAATTGTCTGAAGTTTTCTGACACAGAGCAAGTTTAGAAACTAAAAAAACATAAATGCAAACCAAAGCATTTAATAAATTACACATATATAAATCCTTAAAGAATATTTTTTCACTAAAAAATGTAATTAGAGTGTTGGGTGGGACACGATTTGTCGCCCTTTTGAAACTTTCTGGATTGTTTGACAGGAATGAAGACGGAGTCGCTCTTAAAGTGTAAATGAATGAGAACCTGGATGTCGGTCATCAAACGGATCAGGATCTGCTTTGTGATATTCTCCCGTCTCCCGTTCGATCAGCTCAGATATTCTGCAGAAAACACAGAGACGAGACACACACATGAGAACAGAGACGGTCTGAAATCTGAGTCTGATCCAACAAAACAAACAAACATGACGATAACGTCGTCTCAGAAATAAACGGCGCTGACTTGGTGAGGATGGACACCAGTTGCTCGGTGGTGCCTCGCTGTGCTTCTTCCCATTGGTCTAGCAGCGTGGCGAGATCCGCCTTAGCGTCCACGGCCCTGGCTGTTGCCGTGGCAGCCGTCACGACGACCGGCAACGCGGCCGATTGTTCCCCTGGGGAAGACATTCGTCCCTGGAAGACGGGAGGAGGAGAAGTGGAGGAAAGAGACAAATGAGTAAAGAGTAAAGACTGTAGAAAAGAGCATATGTGAATTTGCACCGACTGTTAATTATAAAGGAAATATTAATTTTCTGGTGTAAGTTTCAGGTTATGCTGGAAAAGAACTCGTTTGTACAACCTGTTGTTTGGCAAAGCAAAAAAATATATTTGAAGAACTCAAAACCAGCACATCTTTCCTAAAATCATGACTTTGTTACTCAAGATAATCCACAGATGTTGTTGTGAGCAGCTTCATGTCAGAAAACATTCATTTTCAGAAAGCTAAAATCCAAGAATTTGGACAGTTTTTAATCAAAAAATTACTCAAAACCATTAATCAATTAACAAAATAGTTGCTGATTAATGTAGTAGTTGATTAACTGATCTATTAATAACTGCAGCTCTAAACACTATATTAAAATTCAAGTATCTGAGTTGTCCAACTGCGGCTCGATGTTGAGACGTGAGCAGGTTGTTTGTGAGACTATCAGAGATTAACACAGTGGTGCTGTGAGTCCACACCAACATTTGCCAAATATTTTGATAATCAATTAATTGTTTCAGTCATTTTTTGAGCAAAAATGTCAAAAATATGCTGGTTTCTGCTTCTTAAATATGTGGGGTTGGAGTTTTAAAAAAAAGACTAAACTATGATACGATTTCGACAATCGATTGTTAAATGAATTTTTCATGCAAAATGTCAGAAACAGCTGTTTTCAGCCTCTAAAATATTAAGATTTCCTGCTTACCTTTGTTTATCATCATATTAAACTGACTATCTTTGGGTTTTAGACTCATACAAACCACATTTAAAGACATTTGAAGACATTTAAAGACATCACCTTGGGATGAATATTTTTTCACTATTGTTGCAGCACTTGATTAAACATGACAATTAACTTCACTCAGGACAAAGTAAAGTTTTTGATCATGTGGTGTTGAAAATAAAAAGAAACTTCAATCCTTTAGACAACCTTTAAAAAGAAAACTGTGCTAGAGTCTTTTATCTGCTAAATTCTTAAAAAGCAAAAACATATTTTGACTTGTTTTCACATTTTTTTGCTTACTAATAATAATAAATATCTTTAAAATTTAAAAAAGAAAATACACTGAACGAGAAGATGTGTCCAAAATTTTTGACTAGTATTGTATGTTCTGTAAAAGTTTTCGTATATTTATTATAAAAGTAATGCAACTGCAGTTTCAAGCAGTTTAATCAAAACATTAACTCAACACACGACATCAACATTCAGGTTTGTTTGTTTTTTCAGCTTCGTACGAACCCGAGTTCTCCGTCTGCGCCTCGACATTGAGACAACACACAGCAGACTGTCTCAGCTACTGTCAAAGAGATTATTATTATGTCCCCGCGGTGCTGTGAGTCCACACCAACAGGTGTCCTCTGCTCAGGACAGCTGTCCCATCAACCGCTGCTCAGGGGACACTTTCTGCTCTCAGCTAACGGCGGCGGCAACAAGCTGACAGTTAGCAAACTGATGCTAACTTGTCTGAATTCACTCCGCGTCCTCCGCTTTATCTGCATTTTGTCCTCAGATTCAAAGGCACACAGCCCCCCCTGTCTCTGGTCAGTGATATGTTGAGTTAAAGGTCCTAAATGTCCCGAGGAGGACAGAGAAGCAGCAGCGTGTTGACAGTGAGCCGCCTCATGTCAGAGTCAGACAGCTAGCAGCAGATAACAGACACTTTAAATGAGTCAAACTCACCTGCTGATAAATTAACTCCTCTGCGTTTCTCGATTCAACTCGTCCTTCGCTCAACTTCCGTAAAATTTACCGGCAAACACCGAACGAAACGACGCGGACATTAACCGTTTAAGAAAAAAAAAGTTTCACGTTTATTTTCAAACTTCTCCCGGCGGCCGCACGCGACGTCACTGAGCCACACTGGCGACGTAAGATGACGAAAGACGGCGACAACCTCCCGATGGTACTTGTAGTTCAAATTTATGAAGGCTTGTTTATGAAATTATTTTGATTAGATATTTAATTAAAAACATCGCCTGGTTCAACTGTTCATCAGAAAAAAGATATTATATTTTTTATGACTTCTAAATCTTTTTAATTTATATGGAAAATATTATATTCAAAATATAAATGGACCAACAAGAAAAAACAATTCAACATGTTTATATGTATATTAAATATTTTATGTATTATATTTAATGAATGTCACATGGTTCCCCTCTTGTCCTGTTTCTGTTTTGTTGATATTTGTTTAAATGTTGCTGATGTTGAGAACTGTATGGTGGCTTTATGGCTTGAAATGATGTTGAGTTTAGTGTAACACATCTTTTTTTCTCAATATAAATGTAATTTATTATAAATACTTCAAAAGGTCAGTTCACCTGAAAATCAAAAATACATATATTTTTTTTAACTTCTGGTGTGTAGCACTATTTATCAGGATGTAACAATACTACAAACCTAAGGTATAATTCCATAATAAAAAGTCTACAATATATTTGCTTCTGCTTTCCTTATTTTTTGCACTTGAAGCACCACAAGCCAAGTGCAATTTAGTTCCATTATATTGGAGAGAGGAAAAACTCACACCAGAACTATCCAGATGAATAAACAGCCCTGAAGGTAGATGTAAAAAAAAAATGTAATTTTACAACAATAATCAATACCATTTTTAATAACATCTTATGGTTTTTCCATCAGCAGATCTCAGATGCATTTGAATGCTTCTGAAAAACCAAGTAGATCTTGAGTTTCCAAGGTCAACAATGAACTTTTAAAGAAAATTACACTTTTGTCTCTTAAGTTGGTTGATGAAATATTTAGATTTTTTGGCCTAGTGGGACACCATACAACAGTAATAAATTCTAAATCGCTGCTATGTGGACAGATGTGCAGAGTTAATAGTCACAATATTTTCCTACTTTTGTTCATCATTCACCTTTTCAGAGCAGTTGATGTATGAGACAGAGTTAAGTTACAGATTAATCATCAGTATCTTGGCATCATGTATGAGACTTAAACTTCCACATCAATGAAATAAAACAAGAGAACAAACAAGTGCAAACAGTTTATTGAGTCTTTTGGACAAAAAGGCGTTCTGCTTTCACAAAGAAAAAGAGTCGATTTATTCCATCAGCACGATTTGAATGTTTTGGCCTCCATCAAAAAACAACTGCCCTTCCAACAGAGCAGAGACGCTCTGGATTTATTTACAAGGTTATATAACTACATTTAAAACAGTTAAAAGCAAGAAGAGAAGAGCTGCCAGTCTGCTGCCAACAGGGCTCCTACACGTCAGATTTCAAAAGTCCAGATACCTCAAGAGTTTACTGACTGTTCAGAAATAAACCACCTACACGACCGTAGACCTCGTGAGAATTACAGGATTATTCTTTACCGACATCGACTCTGATCTCTGAGCTGAAATATCTCTCTACACGGATCAATATCAAGCTGCAGCTATTAGTCGATCAGAAACTTTATTTAGCAACTGTTTTTAATAATTATTCATCATTTTAAAGAAGAAATCTGTAATAAATGTACTGTGCTAAATCTTGATATGCCACCAGAGATGAAAGAAACATGCTAAACTGAAATACTCGCTTCTCAGACAATAACATCACCTACTTTAAAATTTCTATTCCAGTCTTTAACTTATGTTGTTGTTTGTCCTTTTGATGTTAATCAATAATGTTGAATCTTTGCTGAATGAGTTGGTGTCTGTTCATGAGTTGCTGAGATCATTAATTATGTTTCAGAGGGAACAGATGTTTGTAAAGGTTAAATTGATTAATATGTTAATGGAGTCTGGCAGGCAGACGAGTGATTAAAGAGAATTTGAATCTATTTAATAAACCGTCTATGACTCAAACTCACCATTTTGACTTCTGTACTAAATTTTTTTAATGCACAGTTGCTACATTTTGCTCCTTAAAATAATCCTTTGAGTAAAAGATCCAAACAATTTCTTGTTTAAGCTTCTTAAAAGTGAGCATTTGCTGCTTTTCTTTGTCTTTACATTATTGTTAATTGAATATTTTGGGGTTTCAGACTGTTGATTAGAAGAAATTGTCACTTTGAGCTTTAGGAAAGTGTGATGGACATTACTAATCTGTTTTCTGATGTGATACAGGCCAATCGATTATGAGAATAATCTTTATTTGCTGCCTAAATCAGTAACATAATGGTATGTTCAATCTGCACTGGGAAGTCTGAAGTCAGAATTTCTTGAACTGGAACGCCCCCTGAAGTTGGAGCAACCTCACCAACCCCAACTGCTCTGTGCATCAACAGTCCTGAAAGCTGTTTATTATTGATATTCTGTCTCATGTCTCTTTAAATCGGTCACAGTACTGTGGACGTGTGCAGAGCACCTCGTTATTTAATATTATCAAACATAAACTTTTCCAATTTCTTGTACTGGAACACGACTCTGGTGTGACGTCATTCCCTGATCCAACTTCCAGCCTCCGAGATAAATGGAACGCACCATAAACACCATCATACGTTGTGGAGCTGTAATGATTAGTTGATTAATTGAATTGATTAATTGTTTCAAGCAAAGGTACTGAACATTTTCTGGTTCCAGCTTCTTAAATGTGAGAATTTTCTTTTTCTTTTATCAAATTAAACAAAGAGTTTGAGGGTTTGAAGATATCTGAAGATGTAACTTTGGGAAACTGATGTTTTGACCTTTTATAGACTCAACGATTAACCGTGACAATAAAAAACTGATTAATTGATAATGAAAATAATGGGACCACTCAATACTGTTTTTATACATTTTTGGCAAAACATTCAAAGCTGGAACTGATCGACTTCATGATGTGTATTTTTTTCAGACATGTAGGAACCCTGTGGCTCTGCTAGTGCGTTTTCAGTTTGTCTCCAAACAGAGTCATCAAGAGTCCGTACAGGAATCCCCCCGTGAGGATGAGCAGCGTGCTGGACACGGGTCCGAACGACAGGAGGGCTCCGAACATGTAGAAGAGCAGCAGGATCAGTATCGTCCTGTAGCTGGCCAGCGGGCGCAGGCTGAGCCTCGGCTGGCGGTTCCTCTCTAACGTCCGCTTGGATACCGGGCTCAGCTTTAGGCTCGTGGTGGAATCCGGTTCCGCCAAGTAGTGACGACCCAGGCGACCCAGGAAGTCTGGACGTGAGCAGAGCGCAGCCATGCGGCCTCCGAACTGTGGGGAGAAAACAGCAGAAAGATTAAAAACATCTCTCAGGTTAAAGTTCCCCTCTAGTCAAAAAATTTTTTCACTTTTTCTTCTTTTTCCTAGTTTAATGTTTGAGCTTCACTGTGCACCGTCCTCCTGTGAGCTCTGGTTTCATGTCTCTGTCAACCAGCTAGTGTCTAGTAACATACAGCAGGTTTCTCTGACTGCTGCAGCTGAAAATGACACAGAGAGCTGTGAGCATGAACCATAAACAGTAGACTGGTGTTTGTAGCCAAATCAGTGAGCTGAGAGAGGCGAAATCGTTCTGTAAAGCTGAGATGAACTTTAAATAATGAGAGGGTGACTCACCCTCTCATTAACCAGACAGGAGATCCTGTAGAAAAGCCTGACCAGCAGGGCGTTCTCATAGCTCCTAATGGGCTGCAGCTCCGGGTCTCCTTGATATTGGATGTCAAACCTGCGCAGTCCATTTATGATCTGCATCAAAGACCAAACACACACAGTCAGGGTTTTAGTGTTTGCTGCTCAACCCACAGTTCATAATATCTGCTCTCCTCCTCTTGTACAACAGTCTGAAGCACTGACCTGCATCCTGCCCAGGTCAGTTAGAATAAGTCCGTTCTCTCCCTGGATGCAGTCTGGCAGCTGCTTGGAGTTTCCGTCGTCCTGGGAGGAGCCCAGGTTGGATATGAGCTGAGTCAGCTGCCCCTGATTCAACTGCAACACAAAGAAAATGAAGCAGGTCAGCATCGACAATCAGGATGTTTTTACATGAAAAACTCACAGAAAAGTTCCCCTGAATGTCCACAACTTTCTGTTTTACGTGTTCAAATGATGTAATATACTAGATATAGGTTAGTCACAGGTTATCAGATTTAGAGATCTATCTGGCATTCAGAACTTTTAATACCTACAAGAACAAGTCTACTGATGGTTTGGATTTTAGAATATCAAGAAAAGTCACTGCATTTTAGAGCTGCAATGACATGAAGTCGATATAAAGAAAATTAGTAACTTTGAACTTTGGTCCTAAAACTAAAACTGCTGACTGGACTGACATGCCAATATAATAAATGATCTATACTGAATCTTTACTCGTGTGAAATAAAACAGAAACGAAACTGAACTACACTCAAACTCATCTGACCTTGAAGATTTGACACAAGTTCTCCAGAGCTCTGTCCAGGAACTCGTGGGTCTTTTTCAAACACTCCCCGCTCTCCTCGGGCTCGGCCCCGGCGAAGGTGTTGTTGTGATCAGACGAGCCCATCCCAAACCAGGACAGGAACGAGTTGGTGGCCGCCACCTCGTTGGAGTGATCGGATATCCTCTTGGCCGTGTGTCGGGCTTGTGCGATGATCTGGATCAACTTCATGACCTGTGAAACATTTAGAAACTGAGCCACCACAACAATAGGCCATTTATTCACGACTTCCCACCGAATCATGAGTAAACATTTTGTCCCCTGCACAAGTAAAACTTACTGCTCCTCTGAGCTCGGTGCCAAACATCTGCTTGTACTGGCAGTCCTGGCCTTCCAAAGCGTAGACGTGACTCTTCACCCTGAACACCATATCTGTCATCACCCGTTGCCGTGACGACAGGAAGCTGCCTCCTTGGCTCGGCGTCAAGTATCCGCGGGGCTGCCGGTGGTGGAGGACGTGCTCTGGCTCCAGAAACAGCTGCTCTCCTGGTGACAGATGTTTGCTTCAGTTTTAGTTTATTTGCGGAGTGAAAATGCAAAGTGAAAAGTTATCATATGATCTTAACTTCGTGTCTGTTCTCACCTTTCTGGATCATATCAGCGAGGTTCGGCTGAGAGAAGACTTTGGCCACCCTGAAGACCATCAGTGCGTTTTTGGCATTAACCAGATCCGTCCTCACAGTTCTGTTCAAAAAAACCTGGAAGAGCTTCGTGTACATGAGCAGGTTCTCCTGAACAAACGACTCCCTGTGAAAGAACAAGTTCATGTCAGAAACAAACTGACTACAGTCAATTCAACAACCAGCCCTTAAACTGGTTATTACACCAATTACAGTGTATTTTCCTGTTTCATTCATGTTTCTAAGAAAACAAGGACCACTCTTAAGGAAAAAGACTTGATGATCACTGGATTATTCCAGAAAAAGTACCTGAATTTAAGACAAAAACAAAGATATCAGTCTCACCATTTGTCAGGTACAGTTCTGTTCTGGTCTGTCTGAGGATTGGTCTTCTCTCCTGTGTATCTCCACGGCTGGATGTAGCTCAGCCACGTCTCCAACACCTAAACACAGAGACGATACACTCTCTCAGCAAAAACACTAAACGCTGAAACAATCTTTCTACAGCTTTATCTCTGAAATCATCACTCTGTAGTTAAAAGGCCTGACTTACAATCTCTCACTCCTCCTCCTTGTAGCAATAATTGAAAAATGAAAACTTGTTGTACTATAACAGACTGAAATTCTGTATGAAATGATACATTAACTAAATGTTTTCAGGGAAAAAGCGGTTTTCCTGCTGGAGAGATTGAGGCAGAGCCCAAGAACAAACAGCTGACAGATGCAAACAGCAGCTCACAGGTTGGAAATGCAGAAATATTGGGTATATATACACATTTATATGAATACACAGGGGTACAGCATTTTCAAGGTATCTAAACAAAGCCTTGAAGCCTTTATCATCTAAACTGTTATTACTAATGCAACTGCAAATTTCTCCATAACCAACAATTATTTAATGCCTGTTTATTTCATAAGGGATCAGCAGAGGATTTATTTGGCTCTGAATGACAAATATGACGACAGGATCGCTTCATTTCAAATATTAAAGCATTTTCAGTTGATTTGAGCGACTGTATTGATGAAACACCAGACTATGTCAAAAACCAAGTCAAGTATATTCTTGAAAACATTAAGCATTTTCCAAACTTTTATGCTTTTTTATGAACCGTGAAGTATAAATATTTGTTTGGAGTGAAACCTACCGCTCTGAAGGAGGCGTCCAGAGGCCAGTGACCGAAACAATGCTGCAGAAACAGGTACAGTTTCTGCTGAACAAAGCGCTGCACCACCACTCTGTAAGAAAGAGGAAACAGAATTAGATCAGTGAATCCCATTTAAACATCAGTTTCCCTTCTACTGTGATGTTAGAGAGATGGTAAACACAGAGGAGTTGGTTTAGTCAAAATGTTTAGAAATATAGTGACAACTATCTTAAACTAAGTATTTTATAACAGCAGGAAAAAAAATCAACCAAAAGTGACCAAGACTGAGTGAAGCTGAAGGAAGAACAGGCAAGACGGCAAGACTGCAGGATTATGGTGATGAACAATCTGCCACATTAAAACTTTCTGCAAGTCAGACGAGTCATGAATCAAGTGGTTTTAAAATCCAGCTTCAGAATAAGAGCTCTGATGACATCAGCAGATAATAAAATGTTGTTGAGCGTTAACGTCGACCTGCAGCGTCGCCCCACAGTCTGACAGTAACATGAATGACGACTCTGACCTCTTGAACTCCTCCAGCGGGCTGGTGTGAGTGTGCGAGTGCGCCGAGGGAGAGGAGGAGAGCTGCTCGGGTTTTTGGCTGTTGGAGAAGGCGTGCAGGTGTTTGACCAGGAGACGCACCACCAGCACGTGCTCCTCTGTCGGGCTGAAGGGCTCCTGAAAACACAACCAGTCACACGGTGCTACACAAACACATGACACCCAATCAGCTCCTGATTTCAAACGGCAGCCAATCATGACGCATCCCCGTCCAAAAGCAGCCAAACATTCACCAAAGGCTCAGAGCATTTTTTGTTTTATAGAGCACAGAGGTCTCACAGCTGTGAGTCATGTGAATTATCAAAGTCTGGATATTATTCTTCCACTGACAAGAGACTAAACCTAGAGCAGTTGGTTAGTCCCAGGTCTGTTTCATGCAGCAGGGAGTTTAGATTGATGTTTCTGTTTTCAGAGGAAATGAACAAATGGTTTTATCTGCTCCGTGTGCAGGTGCTTCTATCTGACTGATCTGTTCCAAAAACAACTGAACTGCTGCTGATCCTCAACATCAGACCCGGTTCGCTTCATCTGATCATTCTTACTGTGTTAATTCTAGCATCTAATTTATTTCTTCTCTTTTTAATCAAATTATTTCGTCTTTGGTTTGCACCCTTTTGTTACAGGAAAACTTCACGAGGATTCTCGTCTCTGTAACCAAAAAAATCTGCAACTTTATCCCGATAATATTAATTATTTCTCTTCTTTTCTCAACCAAGTTAGAACAGTAATTAGGGGTTATTCAAAGTAGGGGCATATGAAAGTATTGATACACTTGAGTATTGAGATATTATGTTTTGTGAAACTGCATCAATTCCCTAAAATGGTTTTGTTTTTTTTAATCAATAGTGAGAGTCAGAGACAAGAAAAAGTAAAAACATACTTTTGCTCCGATTGCATAAAAAGTGTCTGATGTTACAGGAACTGTGACAAATACAAATGCAGATCTACTGACTGCATAAAAAGTCAACTTTATTTTACTCCCATTTTGTGCATCTGCGGCGGGGCCGAACAATTTTGAAATTTTTTTTTTTTAAAAATCTGATATTATTCTTATTTTTATTGAAAAAAACTGTTAAAATGACTATGGTGTGATTTTTTGTTTTAATTTTTTTGCAGGAATCTGAATGTTTTTTTTTTTAGTTTAAACTTTTATTACTTTAAAAGTTTTTTGACACATTTTGTCTTTAACAAATATTGCACCTCCTGTGATTTGAAAAGTGCAGAAAGCCAAACTGTGATTCTGATAAAATGTTGATTATTTGTGAAGCCCTACATGTGTCCTGTGTTCTTTGAGTTAAGACAGTTTTCCTCAGATTTCCCTTATAATTTAAAATGAAAGTGAATCATAACTTCTGTATCGTGGTGCATATGATATTGAAAGATCTTTACCAATAACCCACCATGAATACAAAATACATCGGATCTATAATTTAGTCATTTGAAACTTGATGTGTTTAAAATATTTTCAGTCCTTCATTTATAAGTTATCACTTCATCACAACAGTTACTTATTAACATGTAAGGATCATCACAGAGAGAGAAAGGTGGGACCTCAGTGCTCTTTTAACTGCTTCCTGCAAAGCTGCTTTGTCAGAATGATGTAATGTTTCCTCTGCTAGATAATATCAGCAAACACAAACATTACCTCTGTTTGATAAGAATAAAAAATAATTATTCAGTAATTAAATGATTGATTCAACTGATTGATTGGCATGTAAGATAAAGGCTGTTTAAGATGTAGTAGTATCTTTTGCTTTACAGAGTCAATAGAAAGAAACATTTATCAACCACATAAACATGTAAAGCAACAAAGCAGATTCAGTGTAAACACCATGCCGTAAAAAAACAAAAAAACAAATAAACAGCATAAATAGCAAAAGAGAACCACAAGCAAACCAGTAACAAACTGCTCAAAGATTCAAATCCCAAAGCTTCATTCCAGAATTACTTTCCCCGTCAAGGATACTTCTCTGTAGAGATGTAATCTCTGGGTATTCAAATTGTGGATTATTTGATCTGTTTATTAAAATATTGATAAACAGTTCTCTTTTAAAAGTTACTAAACCTGGCAAGAATTTGAAGTCGAGCTCATTAAGAAAAACAAAAAAACAAAAACTAAAACTATTGGATCACGATTCACCTCCACGTGCACCTTTTACTAGCCAGCCTGTTTTTGTTAGATCACCTAAAATCATTC
>JAJHUR010114692.1:0-18853 GCA_027495735.1 Lutjanus campechanus | reverse complement strand
GATATAAAGTCACAATTATGAGATTAAAAAGTAGAAATAGATACAAAGTCATGAAGGTCATAATTATCATTATGAGATTTTTTTTATATTTTAATTATGACTATTTTCATCACCTCAGTCCTCTGTAAATAGTTCATGGACCTTTATTCAATGTTAAATCGGCCAAAGTAAACTTTTCATCATATTTGGCTCCTTGGGCAGGCTTGAGGCCCCTTGGCTTTCAGTTTTGGCTCTCATGTTGTCAACAGAAGTCCCTAAAATTCAAAATTAGACTGAAACTGTACTTACATGACAAATTGGGGTTTGTTTACTTTCCGCAAGCCACACTTTTACCGTTTAATTCAGCTCGCACACTCTGAAACTCCTTTGGACGCACAAATTGCCGAGTAGCAGAAACACGCGCGCTATTTTACGCACACGTGCGCGCTCGAATCTAATCGCCCACGCACGCGCTGCCGCACGCACGCGCACACACACAAACAGACTGAGGCTGACCTTTCACTCTTTACTCACATGTGAAGACACACGAACACATTGAAGTGATTGGAGCGCCACCTGTTGGCAGATTACTGAACATTACACGAAGAGACTGCACTGAAAGTAAATAAAAAAGAGAAGGTAAGGTGTTTGTCATGAGTTTGTCAAACATTTTGAAATGTTATAAATGTAACAGGAGCATCTGGCTCTGGTGCCTCAGGTTCATCATATACAGACTCACTTTATCATATTAATTAATCACATCTGCTATAGTGCTAATTTATTTCTGTCATCTTTCCATCACTGTCTGCTTTTCTCTTGCACATTTGTCCCTCTAGATAAATTTCTATTTGTGAACAGATGTACACAGCCTATTAAGTTTTGTCAGTATTGTCAGTGGTGGAAGAAGTAGATCTTTTACTAGGTAACACAGTGAAGACTTTCCGCAGCTTTTATCACTAAGACCATATATTTCTGTCCATTTATTCTATATAAAAATGTGTGAATCTTAATTTGTAAAATGTGTGACTACAAGCACCATTTGAGAATGATGCAACTGCAATTTTGTTGTGCATGTAAAATGACACCAGGAGATAAGGTAGGTCTCAATTTATCACAAAAAGCCAAACACGTGGTGGAGACTGAATGGTGAGACCTCAGGTGGATCGCTTGAAGGTCCATTGTTGTCGCTGCTGCTGATGGTGGTCCACACCAGCAGCTCTGTTTTTCCCCGTCTGACTGGCATCAGTTATCCAGTCCATGTCTGCATACAAAGCCTGGCTTATAGAAGAGAACACACACACGCACACACACACTCCTCTCTTTATCTTATCTGACGGCTGCCTATGTGTGGAATTTAAGACAGGATGTCTGCTGAGATGAGTGGGCTGTATTTGTGCTGTTGCTGTAAACACAACAGTATAACTATCATGCATGAGCGTAAACACCTTCATTATATTTTGGATAAGAGGAGATTCTTAGCTTCCCTGATGCTGCAAATACTGAACACATTGGGACAAATATTTATATCAGCAAATAGGGAACACAGCTGAGTGTTTTCAGTCGAATCAATTTTTTTCTTTCGTTTTTTTACTGTGGCAGGTTCAATCAAAAAGTTTGTATACAGTGAAGAGATGACACAGTGCAGATGTGAAATATTGCTTGTACAGTAGTTTACTCTGTGGAGGATGAGGTTATAGAGGAAACAAATGTAACAAATACTGTTTATCATAAATATTGACACATTTCAGCTTTTTGAGAGATGAATTGATCCACTGATTCCCAAAGTACTGAAGGTGGGCCATGAGAGGTAATTAAAATAGATAAATAAAACATTTTTCAGTTTTAGTTTTATAAGTTTTACCACAAAATATTTACGATTCATTTGAAAGAAGCCATCAGAAGTAATAAATCAAAGCCGTGGGGTTTAAATGACACGTTATTCTTCATTTATCTGAACTAGTTTAACAGGTGTTACACCGTATCTGGTGACCCGTCACATCAAAACCAAAATGTTTCTTGTATCTTGTCATTGGTACGAGTAATCTCGCATAGGTCGGAGTTGTTATCAAAGGTTTGGGTGGGCCGCAGAAGATTTTCAGATTTCAAATTGAGCCATGGAGTCAGCTAAAATAATAGCCAGCTATTTTGATAATCAATTAATGATTTCAGTAATTTTTCATGCAACAATGGCAAAAAATGCTGGTTTCAGCCTCTCAAATGTGGAGATTTCCTGTTTTTCTCTGTTTTATATCATATTGAAATTAATATATTTGGTCTTGGGCTGGCAAAGTGTGAAATTTAAAGACATCACCTTGGAGATTTGACATTTTTCACTATTTAATACATTTTATAGACCAAATGATTAATCTAGAAAATAATCATCAGATTAATCAATAATAAAAATTAATCATTAGTTGCAGCCCTAATTCAAAGTGAACATTGCACAGGTGCACCGTCAACACCTGCAGGCATCTTTGACAATATTCTGTAGCTTCTGTAATCACATGATTATCACTAATACTGACATTTAATCAGCATTGAAATTTAGATCTCACTGCAACATCATACGGTGAAGCTGTTTGTCATGGTGAAAGCTGCACAAAAAGCAATTATTATGATGAAATACTTTAATGATGTGAATATAATTAGTGTGATAAATAATATCAAAGTCATGACTAACATTTAAACTTATTTATCTCACAAATATAGAGATATTCCAATTGCAACATCAAAACGCTTGTTTACATTCCTGTTACACTAGCCCCCCGCCTCAGGCCTCTGCTCAAAAATGACATGCCCAGAATAAATAGATGATATCTCTGCAACTACAAGGTCTATTTGAATAATATTAGCATCGTAATAAAGGTAACACTTGTGAGATTTCTGCAGAGGTGTCAGTATCAGTACATGTCACAGAAACACAGCATAAATAAGAGGTTTCCTTTCATCCTAACAAACCTATACACTTTTTAGAGTGATTATCTTTCTGGAATGATGCAGTTGCAGCTCCAAACCTTTAGCACAGTGGTTCTCAACCTTTTGGAGTCACAACCCCCATAAAAAAATCAATACTGCATAAAGTCAGGGTGATATTTCCAAAGCGTGGCTCTGTCGGAAACACAGATGTTTTTACCCATTAGCTGAAAGTCTTAACAATTAGCGAGACGGCTGTTACATGTCCTGAGGCCAGCTATATTTTGCATATTTTTGAGCACTTGTCCCTTATGGTGAATGTTAATAATGGGCTGATGTTGCTAAGAGCTGTGTCCTGGCTCTCATTCTGTGCTGCTTGACAAATATTTTATTTTATTCTCCATAACCATCTGGCGACTCTGGAATTTGTCTCACCACCGAATTGGGGGTCCCGACCCCAAGGTTAGGAAACACTGCTCTGGCAAACCAAATCTGTACACTACCTGTGCCAGCAATGATGCTAATAAAATGAAACAAAGCAAAATTAAAGGGACAGTTCACCTCAAAATCAAAAAAGCCTACTTTTTCCCTGCTGTGCTGTGATTTTTGGAGCTGTCAGCTGTAGATAATGCCTGTCTTCTCTACAGTATAATGGGACTAAAGAGCATTCAGCGTGTGGTGCTCAAAGTACCAAAAAATACATTTGACAATTTAAAAAATTATCGTCTCCAAAAATCATGACCTGGTTACTCAAGATAATCCATAATTTATGTAGGAACTACTTCCTTTCTAGTGGAAAAGAAAGTAGTCCCAGTAGCTTTTAAAGTAGTTTTGGTAGATTCTACTGTAGAAGGAAAGGGGGCATGATATTTTTGGAAAGAGACACTGCTTTTGAATTTTTCAAGTGTATTTTTTTGGTGCTTTGAACACCACAAGCTGAGTGCCATTTAGTCCCATTAGACTAGGAAGAAGGCATCTGTACAGTCAATATCTCCAAAACTCTGCAAATCACAGCAAGGAAAAAATCTCAATGGATAAATAACACAATAGGCCAGGAGAAAAATATGCATTCTTCATTTAAGAAGTTTTAGTACAGTTATGTTTAGGGAGAATCTCCAAAGTGGCCATTTCAGCACAATATATGCTGTTTGAAATGTCTCAGGTACCAAACTTGAAAACTGACGAGTCCTATCATAAATGATTTAAACTCCAAAGATTCACTCAAAGATTTAAAAACAATCTTTTTCAGTCAAGATGTAAGAGTCAGCATCAAGAGTTGCACATCTGTCCTTTTGTGGCCAGTAAAGTGGCATTATCACAGTCCAGGTAGGCTGCAGTTTGTCCTCATGTTGTATATATGGCTGTTAGAATCTGCTCATTAAAGTTAAAGGTATAAGAAGGAAGCAAAGACTGTAGCATAAAGACCAGCACTGCAGTGTTTGCAGAGGCACTGTGCTCCATCTGCACAGAGGTTAAGCATCATAGCGGCTCATCCACCGCCAACGGTGACTGTTTGGCCTTTTCCAACCACCTCGACAGGGAAGGAGCCCTCTGGAGGATGTGAGGCAAGTGTTCTGCATGTCGTGGGATGGTGTGTTCATCGTTGCAGGGAGGGTACAGTCTCAGCAGCAGGCTGCAGCTCCCAGATGCCTCCGGCTCAGCACCAGCGTACATCAGGTGGATGTAATTGTGCACCGAGATTTTCACTGCTGTAAAAGGGCACAGTGAAATGAATGAACTCACAGACCAGGAAAGAATAAAGCTGTTTATATTGAAGTCTTAAGGACAAAGCTGTTTATATTGAAGTCTTAAGGACAGAGAAATGTTTTACATTTACTTCTCTGGCTGACAATAACTTTAGAGTGCGCACGCTATCTTCAGTAATAACGTGCAGGTATTTTCAGCTATATCAGATGAATATTTTCCAAAGTGCAGCTCCCTTTCTGTACACAGCCTCCTATTTAGATCCATCAAGATATCTCTTCGCTGAGGAAGTAATTTTCACTCTGCAGTCATGGCAGCTTTTTATGTAATTCCCTATTACAACTATACATTGAAATATGAAAAACAACTACTTAAAGGGACAGTTCATCCCCGACTCTAAAGTACATATTTTTCCTCTTACCTGTAGTGGTATTTATCCACCTAGATCGTTTTGGTGTGAGCTGCAGAGTTTTGGAGATGTTGCCGTAGAGATGTCTGCCTTCTTTCCAATATAATGGAACCAGATGGCTCAAAGTGCCCAAAAAAATACATTTAAAAAACTCAGCAGCGTCTCTTTCAAGAAATCATGACCTGGTTACTCAAGATAATCCGCTGACTATGCTGTGAGCAGTTTCATGAAGAAACTATTTTCTTTCAAATGCTGCTTTTCAGACTTGTGACTTGAATATTTCTGATCTCCTACTAGAAAAAAGTACAGTGGAACTAAACTCTAATGCTGCGTTCAAGACAACATCTGAAGTTGGAATTTCCCAGTTGAAATGTCCCACTTCAAACTTCAGTGTTCCAGGTGTACAAAGTCAGAAATAAGAAAAAAAAAACATGGCTGATCTTGACAAATAGATGAGCAAGCATACACACAATTGAACCCTCAGCAGAAAAATGATGCATGAGGTAACCGATAATCCATTATTACAATCTGATAGTATGTATTATTTTTAGGCTTCCGTGGGTTCTGCCATTGTTGTGTGGGGTAGATGGATTTGCCTCGAGTTTACAAGTTTGAACTCCAACACTGAGCGGCGCTTATTATTTCTGGTAGGAGGTCCGACGTTTTTGAGTTTGAAATTGTCTATAATGAACAGAATTCCAAGTTCATACTCGTACACTTAGGGCAAACTGTACCCCGACTTCATGAAAAAGCAGTTGACAAATGTTGAAAAATTTGTCATGGTAAGCTGTTTTTTTGTTTGTTTGTTTGTTTGTTTGTTTACTTTTGGCATTGTGCATCTGAAGCACTTTGAGGTCAGAAGCTGGACATTTCAACTGGGAAATTCCAACCTGGAACTTTGACTGGAACAGCTGGATAAGCTACCGAACTAGATGCACCTAACGTTTCACCGCACACGCTAGCTCAGCGGCGCTGACGTTACAGCTCAGTCAAGGACACCATTAATGTTTACATCCCACGCTGTCACAAGCACGAGCAGATGTACGCTTCCTAGTTCAGTAGAAAATGATTCATACATGAAACTGAAAGTCCATGGATTCTCTTCAGTAACTGGATCGTGATTTCTGGAAAGAGACGTTGCCGTTGAGTTTTTTTAATTTAGTTTTTTGGCACTTGGAGCAACAAAAGCTGAGTGCCATCTAGTTCCATTATATTAAAGAGAAGGCAGACATCTCTACGGCTCTGTATTTCCAAAACTTAGCAACTAAAAAACATTTCATGTAAAAGAAGAGGGCATCTGTGAAAACAACTGCACTATAAAAGAAGTACAAACTGTTGTTCAGTGTGCTCTTGTTTTTACAGTTAAAAACCCCGGTATGTGCAATTAAATTAAATGCACATTAAGCTACAAAATACCAAGATAATTAATTAATAATTATTCATTATGTAATGCTCTATCTCCACAAAACATAGTTGTGGTCTGCAAAATTATTTCATGGCATTGTGGTTGCCATGGCAGTAGAGACATTCATGAGCTACCCAAAAATATTAATTTCTTTGGGTGTTATGGACAACAATGTGGGCAGTGTGAAAGCAGAAAACATTGCACGAATAAACACGTGCTATCACATTAGAGATAATAAGCAACTAAATAAAGAGCTCCAAGAAAAACGTGCCCACATTAAGAGCCATTGGATGCTTGTATCTTAAATGAGACACACCTTAGGCTCATGGGAGTGAGCCGGCATCACGACCTCACCAGCCTGACTGAGAGATCCCACCCGACTCGGCTGTGCTCCTCGAAGGGTCACCGTTATCGAAGTGGGGGCTTTCTGCCCTACTGACACACAAACAAAACTGCTCAGCACTAACAGCTTCACGTGCAAATCCTCAAAATACACACACACAAAAAAAGGAGGGGGGGGATATTTGACCTTTGACACAAAAGTTGCCAAACATGGTGTGACTGAATGACCCATTTGCTCTGTGGTTAGGTTAGCAAATGAAAACAACAGCAGGATAATGAACATAATGAGAAGTCAAAGCAAATTTGGACTTTAGTTAAAAGTGAGAGGGGTGAGAAATACAACTGATTCACACTGAAAGAAAAACAACAACAACAGGAGCAATGAAAACATGAGTTTGATTCCAGTCTTTATTGGAACAACAGGAACAGAGCTTGGGTAATGCCATGTGCTACTTTTATTGCTTTTCAACACGTCTCTGTGAAAGGTCAGCATTCACACTTATGGATATTATAAGCAGGCGATTCAATGGAAGGGTTTACAAAATGTTTCTACATGAAGAGGCAAACAAAATAAACACAAACATGAAATGGCTAACAAACAAATCTGACATACAAAAGCGGCCTGGATTGAACTTTTGGGTATCTTGTTAAATCTGATCAACCTTTTCAACATAGACTTTAACTTAATTCACAATTCTTCTGTATCAAATGGTTTCATACATTTATATGTTACATTTGCATCCATTTCTACATTAACATTATGTGTCAAGCATAAACTGGGAATTTTAACCATACATTTCCCATATGGCTCTTTCTGAACATGAAAATAAAACGTGTCGTACGCCACTGTGCCCTCTGACGCTGAATAGCTGCACATCTGACTTTCACCTTACAACAGCCAGGTTCTTCCAGGCAAACTATCTATACACACATCGACAGGACTGTCCTCTACGGTCCTCTACTGCGGTACTCCTCCCTGGCCTACAGACATCCTGATCTACTGTTTCCAAAACAAGGGATGAATGAACCCTGGGCTTTCAACGTGGCCGTCGTGTTTTGGCAGTTCGAGACATACCAGCGGTCTGATTGGTGATGTGTGCCAAGCCGGGCAAGCTGCTGGCAAGTTTGGCCAGCCCGCCGTTGGTGAGCAACTGGTGGATGGCGGTGGTTTTAGCCACTCCTCCTGTGGTGACCACAGGCACCGCCCGGAGCAGAGTGCTGCTGCTGGTACCGACGGAGCTCAGGACCTGACCCTGGGGCTTCCCACAAACCGCCTGAGGGTGGAGGAGAAGAAGACAAACAAATAGTCTGTTCATGTGCGCCCTGTACAACTGAATCTCACACTGAGGATGAATTTCACTTTTTTACTCACATCAGAAACTTCTGTGACAAAGTCTGCACATTTTACTGTTTTATGTGCAGATTCAGTTGCCATTTTATTAGGTACACCGAGCTACAACCGAAATGTGATGATGTTTGATACAGCTAATGATTATTTTCATGATTAATCAATTGATCATTCTTTTCTATAAAATGTCAAAAATAAAAACAAACAATGGAATAGTTGCACAGCAGACATTTTGACATGTCATACCAGAAAACTCACAGGTCTATTAATGATTGTTGGCATTCTACGTGCGGGAAGTCCTTCTATTGTGCATGCTGGTTCACTGTCACTGTTGCACTTAATGGAACTGAGACATAATTACGGTTATTAAGTCCACCCGCATTTTTCTTGATCTGAAAAGTCAAAATATCTGCTGTGCAACCAGCCCATTTCCCAGAGCCAAAAGTGATGTCTTCAAATTGCTTATTTTGTCCAACTAACAGTCCAAAAAACCAAAGACTCTTCATTTACTATTATAAATACAAAGAGAAACAGAAAAACCTTTCATTTAAGAAACTGGAACCAGCAAATGTTTTGACATTTTTGCTTGAAAAATGACTGAAACGATTATTAAAATGAGTGGCAACTGATTTTCTTTCCATTGACTAATCGTTGCAGCTCTATTCTGATGTTTATTCAACCCATGTCGATATAAACAGTGTGGGCAAAATATTTGAAACCACTCTGAGTATAATATAATTTCACAGCACCACAAGCCACAATCAAAAAAAATTTAAAATGAAGTTGAATCAACACCTCTTTAAACAGTTTAAACCAGCCTTTCCCAAACTCAGGGGCTGGACCCAAAATCACAGACCTCTTTAAAATGCATAACAATGCTATGATGTGTCTATTCATTTTCCTGATTAATATAGAAGAAGAGGAATCTATTTTGCTTCGCTGGTCTGTACAGTTCAGATGTTGTGTGGGGGGCTGTTTGTCATATTATCGTGACTTCTGTCATTCCCTCACTCACGACTGTGTGACTATGTCAAAATGAAAATGCAAGTAAAAGTTTAAATGTTGGCTTCACCAAGAGTCATTCAAAATGCAGAGGAGAGGCCTTAATGTGCTTTATGTGGGAAGGTGCTCACTAATGAGAGCTTAAAATTTACAAATTGGACAGACATCTTCAAATGCACCATTCTCAGCATCGGGTCAAGCCAAAAGAATTTTTCCTTTGCACAGAAGAGCCTTTCAAGAGACAGTATTTTGACAGCCGAAAAGTAGGACAGTCATGTGTCTGTGTAGCATTTTAATTGTTTTCTTGTGTGTCTGTTAGTTGGTGTCCATTGTGTTGCTAGCTAGCTAACATTACCCGTCCGTGCTAGCTGCCCTTGACATTCCAGCATCCCTTCCCAGACTCATGAGCATGTCCCTAATATGGAAAGTTTGGATGCTGGAAAGAAATCAAATTTCTTTTAGGTCTCAGGCTGAAAAACTAAAACAAAAACTGGACATGATAACCTGAAGGAAGGATGTAATCTAGTAAGGCAAGTGTCAAATAAATAGACCTAGATTTTTTGGGGTTTTTTTGCATACAAAAAACACCTGTCAACATAAAATGCAAGAAATGAAATCCATTGTATCTAGTGTATCTGTCAATAGAGATGTTTATAAACTGATTGTGTGTGTTGATTCAGCCATACACACCATTTACAGGCTTAAACTGGAACTATCTTGAGAACTGTGCAGATTTAATACTTTGTGAAATGGTTGTTAATATAGTAAACATGATTCCATAGAGGTGACTTTAAACAAACAAAACATTCACTGTGGTCATTCAAACTTTCATGTAATATTACGTAATGTAAGTACCTGGGTGCTGCCTGTGTTGGCTGCTGTGGAGGGCAAACTAGGAGCTTTGGTGACGATCTCCTGAAGACTGAAACTTAGGCCTTGTAGCAGACTGCTGGCGGAAGGCGCTGCACACAGACACAGAGACAGTGAATTTATCAGGCTGAAACTAATGCCAAAGAATATTAACACAACAGCTCCTGTTTTTACAAACTGCTTCCAGCCAATCGCCCCCTCACAGGCCTAAACTAGATGGACAAACACACACACACACAATGTGAAAGTCATGTCCATAGGGTAAGGTTTGGGACAGTGACAGACAGCGATGGCGCAAGAGGTGATCAATGATGATGTTTGCTTAAAAATGTTGTCCTCACACACTGTTCTCATCCAGTGTTCAAAACTTTAACCTCACTCTACAAAGCGGTTAGAACTGGGCTACTGTGCAGAGATTAGCTGCACAGTCTGAGAGTGCAAACAGGCGTGCAGGGCAGGACAGGACAGAGATACCTTGGGCAGTAGCCGGAGCTTGCGCCTGGACTGGTGTGGAGGACCCCGACACCATGCAAGGCTGTACGCTGCTGAATGAGCTGGAGCCTGGGGACAGGGCACCAGACATCTCTGAGAGACTACCAGACCTGCAGTGACACACATAACCACCAGTCTACTCAGGAGCTAACCCAGCAAATGCTATTTGGCCATCATTCGGCTCCCAAATCTCCGAGTTACACCACTCATCAATCCCTCTGCACCAAACACACTTTTGTCCATTAGGGTGGGAGTGGGCGAGGGTGCAGGCATGATTAGGGGTTTAAGCGCTCTATACTGAATGTGCCTGTGTGTAGCAGGGCACACTAGCTTACCGCTGGCCTGTGAGAAGTCCAGAAAGCTCCTTGGCTCCAGCCACAGTCTGTCCCACTGTCACTGTTAAGGGTTTCCCAGAAACGCCCACTGCATGGAAAAGGGATCAGATTAAGATGGTCAGTTATTAAACTTGGAAAAATAACAGAGAGATACTTAAAGAGACAATTCAGATTATTTGATGTGGGGTTGTAAGAGATACTTCCATACCTTTTAATGTACTACATGTACCCCCAATTGTACAATAACCAAAGCACTAGCCCAGTACCTAAATACACTTTGCACTTTATGTACTTTCAAATGAGGTTTATTTGTCCTTTAATCTTTTTTATTGCGTTTTGCCACATGCTATGCAATGCACTGACAGAGTTCTATAATTCTGCTGCATTGCACAGTGACACATAAAGGTCTATCTATCTAGTCAGTGTATTACCTCCACTAGATACTGATCAGCACGCCCCCAGTTATGATAAGCAGAGAGGAGTGCCAGCACAGAAACTATGCAATGAACTGCTGTGGACAGGGTAAAAAGTATTTTAGCCACCTAAAAAAACAGCTTAAGTGCATGCTATACTGTATTTTTAATACTTTCACTGCTTTACTCTGTCAGAGAGCCTTTTCTGATGGGATACCGCCGACATGTCAGACAAATATTGCTCTCTCCAAACCAACCAAACTCCACGGGAAAACCCAGACATTTTATCTCACAGAATACAGGAGTTGCTGATCTACTGCCGCCTCAATTTCTTTGTTTGCTTATATTATTTTGTGACTTTGGTGAATCTGAACTAAACATGTTGTTTGAACCTTACAGTCACAGAAGAACACAAACAAATGGAACAGATCGAGGCAGCAGGAGAGCAGCAACTCCCAGGCAATTACTGATTTCACCTTTGGAGTCTGGTTGGTTTGGAGAGAGCAATATTTGGCTCGTCTAACAGTGTTTTCCTATCAGAAAAGGCTGTCTAACTGCAAAATAAAGCAGTAAAAATATTCTAAATATACCGTACACTGAAACTGACATTTACACTGAAAGTGAGCCTTTTTTTAAATGGCTAAAATACATTTTGTTGCTGATCTTGTCCTCGGCAGTACATTGCTTAGCTTCCATGCTGGAACTCCTCTGCTTCTCCTGACTGGGGGTGTGCCAACGAACATCTACTGTAGCTAACACACTCCTTGTGGATAAGTACCTCATACAATCCCACTTCAAACTATCCCTTAAATATGCACAACTAGGTAATCATGCATTGCAGGTCAATACTCTTTCAGGAATACAGTGGAAACCACTTATATAAAAAGCCTGGGACAGAATCATTTCTATGCTAATGCTGTTAAAATAATTTAACAGTAAAAAAAGTTAAAGCTTAAGTTAATTTTATTATTTTGACTTTACTCCTATGTCTTGCAGTCCCCATCTGCTTCTGCTTCTGCCTCTGTTGGCTGCGTGCACATTGAAATCATGATGAGAAAAATTAAGTTATCTTCTCTCAATGAAAAACGTAGCCTCCTTGATGCTTATAACAAACTGCCAAAAACAAGCCAGAGAATGAGATGCAGCAGCAAAACTTGGTGTTCCTCAGGCTAACTTGTGTAGTCTACTCAAACCAGAAACAGTCTGTTGGTGATAGAAAACAAATGTGCCCCGGCCAGCCTGGGAGAGGACAATTTCAAAGTTTCCACTGACTAATTTGAGCAGTTTAAAAAAGACATCGAACACTGAGCCTTATGCAAGAACCTGCACATGATGGGCTGACACAAATGACCCACATTAGACTCAGCAAACACTCCTAACTTGAGATAATTTTGTAAATGATCTGTTGTGCATATCTGAGTGCACATTGAGGACACTTGTAAAACAGCAGTATTAACTCTCCAGTAATACCTTATAAAGCTACGCTTCCTACCCCATATGTCAGGAAATGTTCTTTCAGAACTCTACGAGTTTGGAGATTGAAACAAAAGAAAACTTTGATGTGAAGATACGACCAATAAACCTGACTAATGGTAACAGCCAATTGAAACATGTGATGATAATGTCTGCATGTGTAAGCAGATTTTGAATTATAATTCAAAATGCAGTCAAACATGATCATGTCTGCATAATAGTGAAGTGTAATTTATTTTTCAAACTCTTTAAAGTAATGTCATATACAATTATTAGTGAAAAGTTTGGATGACCTAATCGTTAGCAGGTTAATTGCACAGAACTCCTACGAAAGGTCGGGCCACTCATAAATTGTGCTTGTACCCAAGATAAAATAAAAAATAGGAGAAAATTGGTGAATGCTGCATGTTCTCCTGAATCTTGCATACAAACCACGTAAGAACAAATTTGTTCGTATGAGACGTTCTTGCATGAGGTCCATTGTGTTTAAAAAAAACTGCACAAGGAGGCTGCTGAAGCAGACAGTGTCTGAAACAGCTGTACTGTATTTTGAAACAACAATATACAATACAATAAAAATCAGTAAATAGCAAAGCTGTCCCTTTCATTGCTTTGTGTTCATGTAATAACTATTCAAATGTCAATTAGATGGCACTTTGCATGAGGAATAAAGAAGAGGAAAAAAATAGTAATAATAATCATCTCTTGTAGCAACACAGACAGATGCGTGCACTATAAGTGGTTTTCACTGTAAATGTTTTGGTAAAAGTCCTACTTTCTCTTTCACATTACTGTGTAGCAAACAAAAACATGTTTTTCTTCTTATCATTCCATCTAGGGATCTGTATGAAGGTGAGCGGCTCACAATTTCAGATGTCCCCTCCTGTCTGCAGACTACAGATTTTATCAATCCACAAAACAACAAAGACAGAACAGTATCTGTTCCCCCTGATCATACTGACAAAGATCAGGCAAGTTTTCTTAACAGTATAACAAAACAAAATGAATCCTCACAGTATTTAACAAATTACTGCTTATAGAGCCTCATACAGAAGCAAAGAAGTCAGGATATCAGGTGCTGTACCTTCCTGTGCAGCCGGGCTGATGCTGCCCCCTGCTGACTCGCTTTGGGAAACAATGGTGACCTTGATCTTGGCTCTCTTGGAGGCTTTGCTTGGCGTGGGACTCGGTGTCTGTCTCCTCTTGCCATGGGACCTCAGTTCATCTCTGTCCAGGCCCTCCATCTGATCACTGGTCACTGGCACTGCACCACGCAAACAAACAAAAAAAAACAAACACACAATCATAAACTTGACTTGCTAGACTGCTTTATCCTTCTATAACCCTACCATTGATTTTAAATCTTCCATTTTCAAGCAATTTTCTATTGTCTGCAATATAAAGCTGCTTTGAAACGTGCTCTACATTATTTTAGTTCACTCAGTATTTTAAGTGTGTTACATTCATATAAAATTAGGGCAATGGGAACAAGGAAAGAAGTGAAAAGACAAAGAGGAAAGAGAAAGGAAGAGGGACAGACACTTACCAAAAATACAAGGAGGAGTGCCAGGAGGAAGATTTTTCCTCACAAGCATGTTTTGTTTCATAAAAGCAGCAAACTGAGCTGGAATGAATTGGAAAAAAAGCCGGAAAGGAAAGTTGTAGGAAGAGAAGAGACAGAGGATGAGAGAAGAGTATTTCAGTCACGTTCCATCTTGCCCCATCAGATGTCGTGACGTGATAATCTCTTAAAAATTTTAATTTGCAATCAGTTTCACATCTCACGTACCACGCCGTCTGCCCTGCTGGCACAGCTTTTTGCAAAATTCAGCAGAAGTTGGGGTGAATAGCTCATTGTGACAAGTTTACATAAAGTGGAGTGAATGTGAGAGCTGTGTACGCACAGGTACCAAGGATCACTGCGAACATGCAGATCGACGTGCTTAGAGTTGAGCGTGGTGGCAAACTAACCTTGAGCCTGTTTGTGGGTGAGTACTGTTCCAGAGCGCTGCATGTGTGTCTTGAGGAGCTGCGTGGCTGTAATCAGACTGGACTTCTGTGCTGGAGACAAGCCAGACGTCTTGGGTTTGGGACTTGAAGTGGGACTGCTACAGACACTAGACAGATCCTGAGGACACAGTGAAGAGGAGAAACACCTGATGAGTAATGACTCGTCAGAGTCAATCATTGCGCATGTAGACAGTGTAAACCTACTGCCTAGGGCTGCACAATTAACTGAACATTAATCACAATTTCAGCTTCCCACAATTAAAATGCATGCTCCATTCACAGAAAATCCTGCTGCATATCAAATCAAGCACATTCTTAACTAACAGCCAGCCACCCTGCAGCAGCAGCCTGTGCAAAATGTCTTGATGTTGCAGCTGCAAAAGAAAAATTAAATAGCACAAGGCGAAGAAGCAGTCCCTCAAAGCTGATCATGATCCGTTATTTGGAAATATTTCGTACTTAGGGCAAGTGACATTAAATAAGAACAAGTCAATACAACTACCTAACTACCGAGGAATCCATTAAGGCAAAGTCAACGTTACCTTAATGAATCCCTGTCTTTGTCCAGCAGTAACTCACAGTGATGTTGTGCACCACATCATCATATGAATGTGGTACAATGTAAAAGTGCTCTGTTGATTTAACTTTGAGGAAACAATTTTCTTTACATTTTACTTCTAGGGACTGTGCACGACCAGTCTTATTTTGATGCACAGATTTGCACATTAGCAAGAATGTTTATTAAAATGTTAAAGTGCAATAACAAATATTTTGACCAAGAAAAAGAAGAATTGTAATAAATAATCATGATCTCAATATTGATTAAAATAATCAGGTTTCTCATTTAGGACAATATCGTGCAACCCTGCTACTGCTTTTAATATTACTTGTATGATGGACATGGTTGTAGGCAGCCCAAATGAGGTCTGTATATTAGAAGTGCTCCCAGACGAAGCATACAAAAACATATTTGCATCACTGTTCCATGAACCACAGGCAAAACAACTAAGAAAGAAATTGGGTTCCCACTTTCTTAATGCCCCTGAGACATTTTCATTGATCTAGAGTCGGTCTGGCAGACAGGTATCAGAGCCAGGACTCATGAGCTTCATTCAAAAAGCCACTTTGCTGATTTTAATCAGCATGTTCTGTAACTCTAGTGACTAGAGGGCGTGAAAACCTGTCACGAAAAACCACTCTGCAGCTGGCAGATTACAATTTTACATCATCTGGCAGGTCAGGTCAGTTTTTTGCACTCAGCAAAAAGGAGAAAATGTGAAAATGTAGAAAATTCCTTTTGAGGAAGACAGTCAGTCAGTCAGACAGTCAAAATACTACCAGTTCTCTTATTTTCCATAGTTTTTCCTGTGACTGAACAACTAGTCTAAAACTACCCCAATTCTAGATACACAAAAAACAAACAAAGAGTTCATTACATGTGATGCTACTGTGTTTTATTATTATCCCACGTAGAAAAAGGAATATTCTATTATATTAATAATATTCTTACATTAATTTAATAATAAGATGCAGGCCTGGTGTTTTATATAAGCACTACAAATAAGGGACAACCTTTGAACAATGCTGGCAATTATAGCTGCTATTAACTGACCTCTGAACCTGATGGCGAGATGGGAACTCTGAGCGCAGGAGAGGAAGGTCGCCCTCTCTCCATGTCAAAGGGAAGCTCCCGTCGAGGCCTTTTCTTCTTCTCCGTGTCCAGGTCCCTCATCTCCCCTGAGCCGTGGCCGTGGCCCTCTGCTCGTGTGAGTACGCCTGACAAGAAGTCAGCTATTTCATCCTGCGGAGCAGAGATGAAAGATTTGTTCTCAAATAGGTACTGCAGAGGATGAGAAACACACCAGAGAAAACGGACACAAGATCCAACCTGAATGCAGCGGTCCACCATGGTCTGCGTCAGTCCCTCTGATTTCATCTTTGCTGAATTGATTCTGTGGAGGGAGACCGTTTAGTATTACTGCTACTACTGTTTGATATTGAAATCTTTAAACTCAAACAGAAATAATCTGATGATATATGGTTTCTTTCTCTTTAAAGCCCGACACGAGGTTGTGACTGACCTGAGGTTATCGTCTGCTCCACCCACCACCACCATGCTGTTGTCTGCCCTCAGCTTTTCTCTGAAGTCCTCCATGCACTCTGTGCTACACTGCAGAGCGTTCTGGCCAACCACAAACAGCACCGGGGTCTTCATGTCCAGCAGTGGGTCATCCACATCCTGTAAACCAGTAACACATCAACATTCAGCGCAACCACTGACTTGAAGTTCACTTTTCTCGGTAGAAACAATAAAATAACAGAAGAATTCACATACAAAAAGGAAAAATTCACTGCAAGCAATCACTGGAAAAATAATGCCTTAGTTTTTACCCCTCTTGGCCCGTTGACTGTTAGCAGAGGAAAGCCGAGACACACCACTGCAGTCAGATACTCCATGAGGGATACCTGCAATGAATCAGCATTCATCAGTGAAATCATTAGGATTTTTTCCAGGAGTGCACCCTCACATTAGATCGCTGTGATATGTAATAAGATGTCTTACATGACAAGCGATGAGAGCACCAGCGTTCCAGCCGACCAGAATGATGGGTTTGTGGGGGAAGTGGCTGTGAACCTGGTGGTGAAATTCATAATACATAATCAATAAAGCCGCAGACACATCAAACAAAACATAAAACAACACACAAACTGTATTCTACACAGTGTTCAAAAAAACTTTTAAGACAAGATAATTTTTTTGTTATACTGAGCATTACCTGTTAATAATACACATTCATGGTCCAACAATAACATTTTGAGTTGGGCAAGTGTGTCAAGTGCTACTGAGATTAAAATTTCACATATATTTTTGTGGTGGCACATAAGTACATTTACACAAGTACTATTCTTATGTACAAATTAGAGGCACTTGGAATTTACTTGAGTGTTTCCTCTTTATGCTCTTTATGCAATGAATGTTCTTTAGTGTTTTAACTTGTATGTTGTTTTAAGACTGACCGCCACTTCATCTATGAAGTAAACAAGCCTGCCTGAGACTGTTCTGTGCAGTCAGTCTACTCATTTGCACGAGGACATACACAGGCAGAGAAGAGCGAAGTCTCCAAGGACAAAGTAACATCACTTGCAGAGCAATGTCTGGAAAATAAATTAAACTTTTTTCTTTTAAAGCACTGGCAGCTGGCTGATTGACTTTACTGGCCATCGGTCAATCCTGTTGGAACTAAATTGTTGTTGTTGTTGGGATAGAGTTGCTGTTGTAGCATATTCTTAATTTCCGAGTCCAATCTGACAAAAGCTGCTCTCTAATAGGCCCATAAATATAAAACAATTAACTTTTACACATCCAAGCAATAATTTGTTTTGCTAACTTGTTCCCATGCAATAAATGCCATTTCAAATGTGCACATTAACACAAATCAACTATTAAACTGCAACTACAGTTACATAATGATCAAATAAAAACAGAACATCCTACCTCCATAACCTTGGCCCTTACAGTGCCCAACATGTGCTCTAGACACTGTGTGATGCCAATATTTGCTCCGCTGTTTACATGGCTGTGCACTGGGATGACCTGACAAAGACAAACATCTGTTAAAGGCACTTTTCTGAGATTCATAAAACCCAAATGCTTTGATAACACACGCATAGAGTCAACTGAGTGAGACCTTTCCCAAGCAAGAGAGCTGCGACTGCCAGAATCTCATTCGCCGTGAGGTAGAGAGGGCAGGATTGGTTGGGCTTGATGGTGCGATTAGGATGAGTGGGGATCCAGGAAGCTTGCTCTGAAAAGTAAACAGACAGGGATCTGGTCTTTAACTGTTGCACAACATGAAGAACGAAGAGCTTTCTATGACAGACTGAAGGCGGTTAAGTGTTACCGGTTTGTTTTGGGACAGGACTCCAACAGCTGGGTCCCAGGGCCGTTTCAGCAGCAGTGACAGAGCCTCTGCACTCGGAGCGCCAGTCTTTGTCGTTGTCAGCAACATTCTGTCAATCAGCAAGGGCAACTTCCAGGACACAAAGAGGAACAGTAATGAATAAAGAAGCTTAGACCTTGCAAGTAGTGGTGCAGACATCTGACAGGAAATATAGACTAAAGGTCTTTACACAGCAACAGTGATGTGAATTAACAGC
>JAJHUR010114691.1:0-12434 GCA_027495735.1 Lutjanus campechanus | reverse complement strand
CTGGTCATACTACAGCATTTGCTCTGGAGAATCATGACCTCCTCCTGGTTATACTTATGGGAAAAGGTGTTTTTACATAATTTCTGGGAATTTGTTATTGGGAATAATATGCAATAACTTCATGTTAATAGTGTGTAGTGCCACCAAAATCCCCCCACACATTAATGACTTCCTTCTGGTTATAGTATAGCACTTAGTTTGGAGAAATGTGCATTTGCTTAATTTTAGGGAGTTTTTATTGGGATGTGATGTGTAGTACCACCAAAAGTGGCTCACACATCAATGACCTCCTGCTGGTTATTGTACATGTAGCTCGGACAAGTTTCTTCATACCTAATTGTCTTATTGTTGGTAAGATTAAGTATTGTGTCACTGAAAACTATGTAACCAGCAGGAGGTCATTGTTGTGTTAGAGATTTTGGTGACACAACATGCTATTAAAGTAAAGTTATTGAATATTATTCCCATTAAAACTTCCCAAAAATTATGTCAAAGCATGTTTCTCCAGAGCAAATGCTGTAGTATGACCAGTAGGATGCAATTAATGTGTGAGGTGAGTTTGGTGGCACTGCACTTCAGAGAAGTGAAGTTATTGAATAATCGTTTATTGTTTCTTTTCACTGTAGACATTTGTAGACGGTCCCTGCACTCTGGCCTCTCTGCCGGCTGCACGTACAGTAGAGACCACTGTAATTCATACTGTACAGAGGACGGCTCGTTTTGACATCAGAAAACTGGCCATGTCTCATCCCAAGCATGAAGTAAAACTTCACCAAATAGTGTAAATGAGCCATTTCCCTCAATTCCTCTGCTCTCGGTGCACCGTTTCACCATCTCCTCATTATATTGTAACGTGAAACTTATCACGTTTTTACAATATACTTTTCACGTTCTTACAATATAAGTTTCACGTTTTTACAATATACTTTTCACGTTCTTACAATATAAGTTTCACGTTTTTACAATATACTTTTCACGTTCTTACAATATAAGTTTCACGTTCTTACAATATAGTTTCACGTTATAACGTGAAACTATATTGTAAAAACGTGAAACTATATTGTAAAAACGTGAAAAACATATTGTTAGAACAATAAACTTTTCACGTTATAACGTGATACTGATCTTTTTTTTTTTTCTTGGTGTGGCAGCAATACGCTTCCGTACTATTGTATTAACAATATACTTATTATTTAATGTTTAAGGTATCAAATTTCAAATAAAAAAATACTGAGAAAACAAGAATTTGATTTGAAAAAAAAGGCAAACTTTTGGTCTTTTGCAGCGCAAATGTTTGGGAAGAGAATCTCAAGGCTCCATCACGCAAGTACAGATGGAGTTCACTGTTGTGGTTATCAAGGCCTTCTTGCTCCTTGGCAGTGTGTTGTGAGTGTAACAATCTTCACAAAAAGATTTTTAGACATAAAAGAACATTGTGTGGTACCATCATTCCTGAAATTAAAGCACAACGAAGGACATAAAAAACAACCATCTACCTGTCGAATGTTATATAAAAATCATCCGTTTTAATAATGAATGAAGGCAGCTGGGTTTATGGTCACACATCAGACGTATTTTTCTCGTTTTACTGCAGAGCTTGTTTAATGGTACGCATTTAATATGCGATAAAACACTGTATTGTTAGAGAGAAATCGGTTACGGTGTGTAATAGATTGGTAGCAGTGTGGCTGTAGCAGAGAATCTCATCGGCCTCCGGAGAAGTGAAGATGCTGACTGTTGAAAGTCAGCCCCTTCCTCTCTTCTTTAACATCTCTTTGCTCACGTCTGAGGGGGAAACGGTTGCAGAATGAGATGATCCTCGGAGTGTGTGACAGCAGTCAGGTCAGACGAGCTTGTGTGTGTGTGTGTGTGGTTGAGGGATGGGTGGATTTGAACAGTGGATGGATGTTGTGCTGTGAGAAGTATTAAATACCCTCAGAGGCGTGAGAATTTCCACAGGCTGCCTCTTGGCTGCAGAGAGTGATAGATGGTTCCTATTAAAGTTGGGGAGGCAATTAAAAAAGAGACAAGGAGAGCCAATCCCTCTCATCTGTAATCACTCTCCCTTTCTACAGTGATGCAGCAGAGCAAGAATGTGAGCGACACAGTTTAATTTCGTATTTAGAGAAAGTTTTGTCATCTGTCGACTTGTGCTTTCAGTGATTTAATTTAGATGTTAATCACTTTTTGATCAGGTATCATTTTGCTTTGATTGTCTAGAGCTCCCTCAGTACTCCACTTGCAGTGTCTTTCAAACGTTACATATTCTCTGTCAGTATGTTTTTTTTCTTTTTTTGCAAATTTTTTTCTGCTGCTTCAAAAACACAGCAGCTTTTCTATCCAGCTGTTCGCTGCAGCACTGGCAAAGAACTTTTATTAGCAGTACAAGTCAGACTCCCTGTGAAGTCCTGCTCCCACTTAAGGGATTACCTGGATCTCGGCATCCCTGCCTCTGGTTGCACAAGTATTTCTGTTTGGTCATTTCATCTTTCCCTGCTCGCCAGCCAAGTCTGCTCTGCCAAATGGCGCAGACACTCAGCACACAGCAGGGGAAGCAGGGACTGTTACCTTGGGAACAACACAACCTAATAATCTTGTTGTTAAATCATACTCTCTGGGCTCAGGAGAGGGATTTAAAAGCAGATCCATTTTCAGATGTCCTTAAAGCTTCCCATTGTGTAGCAACAAGGTGCGCAGACGTCACCCAGCTATTACCACTTCAGGGTCTGCATAGCCATCCCTCAGCACTATTAAAGAATGTCTCTTGCTGGAGTGGCCATATGTGTGACGAGGGCCTGCTTGCACTTATATTCAGTTTCCTGCAGTGCGTTGCAGCAGACGGCCACTTTGCCTGAAATAAATGCCACCACTGCTGATGTAAAAAGAAACTAAAGCACTCTTACGAAATATAGCAGTAACCTACATTGTAATAAAGCAGAAACACTTAATTACACAGAAAAGCCACAGGCTACATTTAGGCCTAATGAATGATTTAATGAGGCTGCTACAACAAACATATATAAATCGATGTTATGTTTTAAAGCACTTTATGGTCTTTGCAACAAAGGCTCCCAGCCAGACTTGAGCTGGGGACATGCATTTCACAGTCAGCTAATTAAACCACTAGACCACCAAGGTGCTCCTGGTATTAGTTTTTTAACATGAACTTAAATATTAGTTTTTTTATGAGGATAATTTAAATTACAATAGATTCTGCGTGGAGTTGGAAACAGTATAAAGTCATATATTAGAGTTTGGGCAGAGCTTATGACCTGCAGTGACTTCAGTGAACACTTAAATCAGCTGTTTCCCCTTTTGTCTTTAATTCTTTGTGTCCAGCTCTCATTCTGTTAGATCTTGTCTCATTTTCATTACATTTTATGGGTGCAGAAGCTGGTTGATTTTGAACAAATATTGCCAAGAGTTTGGTTGCGTAGCTCATACTTAACCACTTACTTTTTGTTAGCTGCTGTCTTACATCTTCTTCCCCCTTCCCGAGCTTCATTTTCTATTCATTGTATTCAAGGCTGCGTCTGTCCTGCATGAATTGAGATCACTGACTCCAGGTCTTTATCTATTAACCACGATTCTAAAAATGTAACTCAATTCATGGTCTCTATTGTGCTTTAACAATGAGAATATTTTAAGAATCCATTAAACAAGTTGTTATATTGTCAGCATGAATGGGAGAAACTGCGAGAGGGCCCAGGTATGTTAACTTGGTAGATTAAGAAAAGCCACAGTAGTTTAAAACATTTCTCCTGCAAAAGTAGTGAATGTGGTGAGCACACGAGTGAAGACAGACACAATACAAACTAATTCCTCAGAGCCTGTTTCTTGATTTGTATTTAGACTGCATCTGTAAAACATACCGTTAATTGCTAAACTTCAGCTTCACTCAAGGTTTTCCTTTCTCTTTCAAAGAAAAGCTTTTCGTGTTTGTTTCTTGTGTTGCAACTTGACAAAATAAAATTAAATAGAACCGACCTGAAAGACACCGTCTACGCTAAACGGTTCAATGGAAAATGTATTCTGTCTTAGATCTTGTGCAGGTTTTTGTGGTTTCACTCCTTCGGCTTTTACATACAATCAGAATTATGCATCTTAAGGAGCCGGTGTGTAGGGAAAACTCCCAGCATGCAGTGCTGCAATGGACATTAGTTCCATGTTGTTGTGTGTGTGTGAGATTGGTGTTGTGTTCTGCATTGTTTTCTACACTTAACAAGTTGTTACACAATTAGTCAAACAAGCAAATATAGTCAGACTTTGAACATTCACTGACAGAATTTAATTCATGGTCAAAAATACAGAATAACTTGATTAAATTGAGAATTAAAGCATATTAAAGCTTAACATGTTTCTTTGCACTGACGTTCTCCAACATCCAATGAACAACACAATAAAACATTAAACCATAACAGCAGTCAAGGCATTATTCACAAGCTTGTTACACATACAGAGGCACATATATAAGTAGGAGTTACACATCAAATTGTGGTTATCATGATAGTAGCCAGCAGGTCCAGGGAAAACTTCCAGTGTTTCTGCAGGTAATGTTTTGCCACCACAAACAAAATAAAATCACAAAAGAAAACAAAAATTCTGATCTACATCCTCAATAATCATGTTACGTATTTGTTACTCTACCCTAAAGTCTGATCCAGCATGATTGCTTGTTACCTTTCCAGATCCACAGCTCCAAACCAAGGTCAGGAGACCTCTGGTTTCGGACTATTATAATTTAGTTTAGCCTGACTCGTAGCTGCTAACTAACATTAGCCTTTCACAGTCCAACAACCCTGTTGTGAAGAATGCAGGGCAGTAAATTTTTTATTCCTCTTCTGTGACAGTGAACACAACACACAGTCTTTCAGTTACTATTATGCTGCAACCTGAGCTTATGTACTTACTTTACAGCTGACTAAAGTAACCGAGCAATCCCTAAATAATAGCACAAAGCACTTTTCTGTGGCTGTGTGTGGGTACTTTTCTCACATACTGGGAGAGACTCACTGACAATTCTCACAACAAACCTGCTAGACTGCCATTACCCACAATGCCAACTTCCTCAAAGCGGAGACCTCAGCCTATAACACATAAGAGCAACAAAAACACACACTGCGCCTCATTATTTAAAGTCAGTATTAACAATAATATAGCATACGCTATGACTTTACTTGTGGTGCTTTCAAACTGTTATTTTTCTGCTTAATCTTTAACTTCAGGCCAGTGGAGCAAAAGAATCAAATGCTGGTGACTCCAGCTATTTGTATTTTTCATTTATGACATAAGAACAAATACAGTGTATCTACAAGGTTTCTGTCAGGGTTTAATGTGATACTTTTCTCTGTTGGCACATATATTTTTGATATGTGCTGGAAAAGATTTGTAGGGCTGCAGC
The DNA here is from genome assembly GCA_027495735.1 of Lutjanus campechanus. NCBI lineage: Eukaryota > Metazoa > Chordata > Actinopteri > Lutjaniformes > Lutjanidae > Lutjanus > Lutjanus campechanus. The sequence goes on along the minus strand of JAJHUR010114691.1, from coordinate 7,033 downwards.
TGATGATTATTTTATTATTAAATGAGTTAATCCAATCTATGAAACATAACTTACAATACACCTGAGACCAAGGCGATGTCTTGTTTTATGTAAAAGTTTAAAATGCAGAGATATTGATTTTACAATGATGTAAAACGGGGACTAATTGATTCACTAGTCATGTGTCTGCTGGTGTAGCTGTTGTTCCCAATATTTAATAAAAAGCAGTGAAAAATTACAGTGTCTTCTTATTAATTTAAAATCCTACGTGTTGTGTAGATTTGACTGTTACAGATTATAAACGTTTCTCTCTCTTTCTGTCTCCCTTTCCATGTTGGATGAACTGTCTTCAATGTCCTTCCTCCTGCCGGGTCACCTTTGCCGCCACCTTCCCCCTCTGATCCTGGCTTTCCTCTGGGCTCCACCACCTCCCCTCTGGCTCTTTCTGGCTTGGCTGTCTTAGGTAAGTGTTCTGTTTTAAAGTATTACTCACAGCCTGCCTCCTCAGGCTGTTTGAACCGTGTGGGATGCTCTCCCAGGAGCAGAGTCTCCCTCTCACAGTATAGGTCGGGCAGAGATTTAACACTGAACGGACCAGACCAGACTGGACTGCACTGAACCGGGCCGTTATCCCCAGGCGGTCTAAGACCTTACTTCTCATTCAGTGAAACAAGCTTGTAGAGTCAAACTGCCCTGGCTGAGGAGGACAGTGCTTTTTGTGTGTTTAGACTACACGGTTACAACTCACTGGTTTATTCATGTAGCGAGAAATGAAAGAGTTTTTACATGTTTTAGCAATGAATTTTAGGACGTGAAAATAAATAAGATGTAATCTGCTATGACAACGGAGCATAATCATGTCATCTCCTGTGAGAGACAGAAAACAAGAAAATGAAAAACATAATCCCAGCACAACCTCACTAGCTTGGAAATGTTATTGCAGTGTACGTGGTCTCCCAGCCAGGCAGCTGTTACAAATTGTGTCGGCTGCAGAAGGACAGACCTTTGTGAGACATGTAATCTGTCCATTGATATAGAAGATTGATATGAAAGTGAAAAATATGTGAGAGAGAAAGAGGGAGCAGGTGTGGTGGAATATTAAGTGAATGGCCTTTCCTGCAGTCTGATGGTGTCTGAAAAAGATGATTGTTTTTTATGCCCCTGCAATTTCAAGCATTGGACTGATTTCACAAATTCGGTTTTTATTTTTTCGTAAAGCTGTGTGGCTCATTTGGATCTATACTTTTTTTCTTTTTTTTTTTTCTTAAAGGAACAGTTCACCCCAAAATTTCAAAATACATATTTTTCCTCTGGCCTGTAGTACTATTTATCCATCTAGTTTGTTTTGGAGATATCAGCTCTGGAAATGTCTTCTCTTAAATATAATGGGACTAAATGACACTCAACTTGTGGGGCTCAAAGCACCAGAAGTACATTAGAAAACAAGAAGTGTCTCTTTCCAAAAATCATGACTCAGTTCCTCAAGATAATCAACAGACCTTATTGTGGGCAGTTTCATGTTGGAACTACTTTCTTTCTAGTAGAAAGAAAGTAGTTCCAGTACATTTTACTGCTGGAAGAACATAGTGCCAGTAAATTCTAGCGTAGAAAGAAAGTAGCTCATACATGAAGGTCTGTGGATTATCTTGAGTAACTGGGTCACGATTTCTGGAAATAGACAGCACCACTTAGAGCTTTGAGCACCACAAGCCATCTACTTCCATTATATTGGAGAGAAGGAAGACGTCTGTTCAGCTCTGATTTTGGGGTCAACTGTCCCTTTAAAGCCTCACACAGCTCTCGAGGAAAAGCATTCAAATATTTGCATGGCACCCCTCAGAGGCAGCGACACAAACAGAAAAGTAAGTGTGACTGCAGGATTGTCGCTGCCTTTACCAGGACAAACAATCCAGTTTCAGCTCACAGCCAGTGGTTTCCTCCGACATGAGCCATCTCCTCTGTTGTCTGAACACACACACACACACCTTGTCTTTGAACATGCACACAGCACCCGCCTCATTGTCCCCAGATAGATAAATCTGTGTAGCGTGGCCTTTTATTTCCACTTGAACCTACTAATGGATGGACAGCGTCTCACATCTGATCACTGCTCCCTCTGGTGGTGTTTATTGACAGACATCACACTGTCGGACTGCCTCGCTGTGGCTTCAGTACAGGTATTGATGTTAACGCAGCATACAGTCACATTTATGCTTTGTGTTTTCTCCTCTGCTTGAATGGCATGTTGGTGTTTTCGCACTATAACATTTCATCTCAGTCAAACCCCGCAGAGATTTGTTTGCAGCCTATTATTGAACTCCGTCATACTCACAGTAGCAGGTCCATGGTCGGTCGGACGTCTCCCCCCAGCTTTTCCGCCCACCGTAACCTCTCCAATAAGAGGGAGAACAGTGTGGGGTGAAGTTTTTTCACACAGAAACACAAACACAGCTTGATGTCAGCATGGTGTGTCTGATCAATACTGAGATCTCTGCACTGAGCTCCTCTGCTTTGCCTCTTGCTCTACCAGAGTGCTCCACTAGATGGTATAGCATAGTCAAGAGTGAAACAGTAGCTGGGCAGAGGAGTGGAGGGAGATTTTCTGTGTGTGTGCTTCTGTATGTCTTAGGGTTTCATCAGATTAAGCAGCTCTTTATTCGGGAGATGGAGAGTAAACATTTGCTTTTGTCAGTCCTCCCCTGTGATCCCTCTCATTGTCGCAGCTTAGGGGGGAATTTGGTTCAAAGTCGACTGTGGTGCACATGTGCTTGTGGGAGTGTTAGCAGTTTTGTATGTGTCTCTCTGCATGTGTATGTGTGTGTGTGAACCTGTCACCGTAGATATCCCCCTATTAGCACCTGTCAGTTGCCTCCGTGCCTCCAGTGTTCGCTGACACCGGCCGTGCTGTGGCTACGCGCCCAAACCTGGCTCTGACAGTGATTGTCAGGTACGAGGAGCAGGAGGCATGTTGTTCGAAGCACAGCACCCTGATAACAAGACCTGGCATGGCCCTGACTGGTTAACTGCATAAAAATAATTGGGAATGTTACACTTTTAATCCATGCAGGTATCTGGGATTAGTGTTGCAGTTGCAAAGCAGGGAGATCAAATCAGCGCTGTTTGTTTATTCATCGTGTGGCAGTTCTACCAATTGTTTTCTGGCAGCCAGCAGGTATGACTGCATCACGATCAGGACATCAGCTTGGCCCCGACACAGCAAGTGGCTGTCTCTATGTGATGACGGGTATCATCCGTGCAGGAGAGGCTGAGACAGAAACATTTGAAGTGATTGCTCTTATTTTCCAGCTCACAAGGCATATAAAAGACACCATTTGTAAACTGAAATTGATTCAGGGCCTTCAGTTTGCTTCAAGAGCTGACCTGCTGTTGACTTCTGCTTTTTTTGGGTAATGTTTTAAATAACCGTCTGGGTTTAGTTTATCCAGCAATAACAGGGTGTGCTTGTGCAAAGTCCTAAAAAGAAAAAGAAAAAAAGAAAAACTGACAGCAGCTTAAATTTGCTGCAGGAGAACTTATTTTATACCAGAGCCGAGGCAGAGTTCTGCCTGTAAAAATACTCTCTCTCATAGTAATGTTCAACATGTTCCAGGCAGGATGTTAGAGGGTTTCAAGGTCACTAATTTGCACAAAACCCTAAACAGAGTTCGAGGCTGTGTTGCTCAGTCTAATCAGTGTTCATGTTCACAGTCAGAGCCGGAGATAATTATAACAATGAGTACTTGTACCAGTGCTTCTCATGACCTGCTAAAGGTCATTTAATTTAATGGAGCCGACTGCTGGAAAGGGGATATTCTGATCCAAGCTGTCTGCAGAAAAAAATAAGAACATGTTACAGACAATTTGGCTGAAGTAATTTCTAAGCAGTATCATCATTATAGAGCATAATGTAGTTTATTAAATAGACTCTACCGGTACAATACTTTTCATACTGTAGCTCTGTGACTGTCATATTATTGTGGGGATTCTCTTTTAAAAATGTGTTTATTACTACTTATTTTATTATATAAATATCAGCTAATATATTTTACAGCAGTGATTATCAATGTCTTTAAAGGCACAGTATGTAATTTCTGAAGCTACGAGTCTCAATCAAAACAATAACAAAAGACAGACGATGATGTCGCGAAGTAGCGTTGAATCATGGGAATTGTGGTCTTCATTGTTAAACATCCGCCACTGCTGATGAAAATCTATGTGATGTGACTCAGCCAAAAATGATGTTTAAGGATGAGGATATATATGTAAGTTTTATTCACTTAATGTTTAGTCACATTCACTGACTCCCTTCTTCACTCCGTCATGTATCATCTGGGGGTTTCCAATGTTTCCCTCAAAAGTAACTAGGGGCTAAAGGAGATATGACACTCGTGACAGGCAACCAGATAAAATGCACCTTGAAAAAAAAATTAAAGATTTCTCTGGGTTTGAACATAATTGGAAACATTTGGGTTAATGTAAATACACAACTCAACAAAATATATAACATAAGTCTGGATGTTTTTAGAGATTTTTATACAAAAATGTTATGTTTTTAAAAACAATGAATCAGGACTATACAGTAAGTAACGTGAGAGGTAATTATCACCCTGCAGCTTCTCCCAGCTCTACAGAGCATTTTAGTGTCTTTCAGCTCATCATTTTGGTTTTACAGTCAAAATTTTCCTGTTTTGACTCAATTTAAGCTCTTCTACATCCCCTGTACACTAAAAAAGAACCTGGCAACTAGCGGGTGAACATGTTGCAGCTTTTAGCAGCTAAAGAGCCAAATATACAGTATTTCCCAGGAGTTAATGAAGACCAGCACGGAGCCAAAAGGAGAGTGAATATTGGACTGGTATTCATCAGGTGGTCAGAAGCACGACCCCATATGAATACAAATCCTGCTGCAGTATCTGCTGGAACTGTTTTCTTAAATATTTGCGATTCAGAGATGAAGATATGTCAGTCTGATGTTTACAGCTTGTTCTGCTGCCCCCAAGAGGCCAAAAGGAAAGAAAAAAAAATCCTTGAATCTGCTACAACTACTTCACATTTCCATAGCGATTTCTTGTCAGAAGTTTTTATTTGTTTTTTAATATGCAGGAAGTGGACTCCATACGAAATTTGAGCTGTAGGCTTTTAGAAGTTAGTTTCGAGTCTCCCAAACATACTCCCAGTACCCTTCAGAAACCAAAAAGAAACGCTCCCTTTTTTTGCATTATTTACATGACTTAGTCAGATACACTTTATGTAAATTTTATGTCTCAACATGAAAGTTGAAATGCTGTTTCAAAATCCTCTTCACACTGCCAGAGATAAAATTCTTGGCGAGCAATGCCGAGGCTTTTGTTTACATACTTTTATGTATTTATTTTTAGACTAATGTAGTCAAATTTAATCATGTTCAGTCTGAAAACACTGGAACCAGCACAAAAAATGCCCACCACATGTAGGATTTTAAATGTAGAATATATATATCACCCCTCAGCGTCCTCCAAAGTTACAAAAAAAATGTGACCTCAGTGTCCTCATAAGTAACTACAGCAGCGATTGGCAAAAATTAGAATTACACTCTATTAGTTATACACATTTCTAATCCGAGACATATTAAAAACTGCACCTTCTGTAAAATTCAGCCATACAGACACCACAAAATCCAACCAGTTAATCTTACTTTGCATACTTTCTCCACTTTGTTCAGTCCTAGTTTATGCTAATCCTCTCCTCATCTGATTTGTGGATTTGGAACAGACCCAAATACTTGTGTACCTCAAGGCTTCCCGTAGGAATTGCTGAGGGAGTTTGAGGTGGTGTGGTCATCACTGTGAGCGGTTCAGTCCAGGTAACAGTCAGAGCGAAAGCTGCACTCACATTCTTAGTGAGTTAAGTTAATTTAAGGTCGACATCAGGCTGTCGGGTTTTCTGCAGCTCCTCAAGGACGAGCTGAAGGTAGCTGCTAAGTTCTTGCACAGCTGTTTGCATTAGAAAACATTACTGATGCATTGAAGAATTGTGGCTTCCCGTGGGGGGGGGGGGGGGGGGGGGGGGGGGGGGGGGTTTAGAAAGTTTTCTCAGTAAAGTTAAGTGTTGAAAATATCCAGCGTTTTTTTTATTTGCAAATGTCAAAACCAATAATTTTGTGTTAAAAGAAAAAAAAAAACCTCTAAAGCTACATTTCTGACTCTGATTCTACATCTGAATTCTTCATAAATATACATGTGTACTGAATGTACTTTTAAATGAGAAGAGATTAGAGAAAGCCTGTATTTGCTTGATCAAATCATTCTTAAATTGAAGAAGAGTTCACCTACAGAAAACCTACAGAAAAGAGGGACAGTGTATCTTGATTTAGAAAGAAAACTGCACCAGTGGTCGACTGGACATTACTCAATGATTTCAAAGAATAATCACAACAAGGACGTCCGCTCCGCACTACAGCAGCTTGAGCTACGTTAGCTTAACAGACAGACAGGCTTGAAAAACTGGAGATCGTATGTTTGAAATATTAATATGCTTATAGGTTTTACTGCAAGAGTCCATTGTTTATCCACCTGCTTTTGCATTCTACTATTACTTAGCTAAATGCTATGTTCTGGTCTGGACAGGATGTAACACAATATGCTTGATTGTTTCATCAAAGGCAGACATTCCACTCAGATTTTTCTGAATGGCAGAAAGACAGTCCACCATTTTAACGAAAATATCAAAATAATAGAGAGGTGGTGTTCTAGAGAACCCATCTTTGATCCAGTGGAGCACTGCAGCCACACAACAGACACAAGTTTAATTTGATCCTTTACTGAATTAATATTAAAATGATACAGCTGATGAAAAATTTGCAAACCAGCAAAATCAAACATTGGACGGCAAAAAATTGTATGCTCATACTACTTACAAAGCAATGATTCTGTACAGTATTTACACTAAGAGCACTGTTTCATGCCCCATTTGGAAGTGGGGAGAAGGAGACAATCCTGTCTAACACCTCAAAGCAGGGGTTTTCAAACTGTGAGGCGCTCCTCCCCAGGGGGCCACAGGAGACTTGAAGGGGGGG
>JAJHUR010114688.1:1387-11578 GCA_027495735.1 Lutjanus campechanus | reverse complement strand
GGGGACACACACACACACACACACACACACACACACACACACACACACACACATCTTTGCACTGCTTGTGCTGTGCTTGTGAGGACTCTGACTGACATAATGCATCTCTGCCTGCAGAGGAGCTTAAGAAAGTCATAATATCTTATATTAAAACAGTCCTGCACCTTTATCTCAAATTTCTCAAGTGTCATTTAAAATGTAGTTTTTTATTACTAATTTGTGTTTGCTACTAGCCAATTTCCCTTAACATTTGCCTACACCTAGTTTTAATTTTAAACCTAAAAATCAGCATCTTAATCCACAATCAGAAGCACAAGAAGGTGTGTTCTTCAGTGGATTTTGGACACAGGTTCATATTGGATTCAGAGTGCCATGAAACTTATCCGTTTAGAAACTGTAAGCTTCTGACCTAAGGACAAACTGTTATAGTTATAGTTTTATAGTTATAGTTATAGTTTCCCATGTTTATAAGCCCTTTCTGGATTGTATTTGAGCTGAAGTTATGAAAAAGTTTTACTAAACTACAAATCTTTTGTTGGGATAATTAACTTTTCTTCTTTGGATCAACTTAAATCTTTGAGTTTTAAAAAAAAAAAGTTGAAATACTAAGAGTTGTATTTAAAAAAACCTTTGAGTAAATTCATTGAAGTCAAAGTAAATGATAGTTAAATTTTCAATATTTTCAATGAAATGTATCATTTAATTTTCAGGCACCATAATAATGACTCACTGTGACCAATTTTTTACATGCATCTTTTGGAGTTTCTAAAACTCACAGATTCAAATTTAACTCTTTAACTGTGACAGTGGCTATAGTCTTAAAGTTTCATTAAGCTTGCTATGGATGCCAAATTTTTAAAAAAGAAGTCCTCAAGGAAAAGAGAGAACTTAATAGTTGCAGCTCAGACAGATTTTTTCTTTCTTGTTTTGGCCAAAAATGTCTCTTTTGATCTTAAAGGTTGCAGATCCCTGGGCTAAGAGCTCAGGGTATATCTCTCTTCTTTATGCTGGTTACCCTCATTACATCGAAATATATGAAGCTGCTGTCTTGGTGTTTTGTTTTTGTTTTTAATTTTCTATTCGTCTTGTTTCTCATTTGAGTTACTTTTTGTTTTGTTTTTTCTGTAAGTGTGTTTGTGTTGAGGGTGAGATGGAAAAGAGGGTACGTATTTTTATCATGCACCTTTCACCTCTACTTGTTTGACCATCTGAAATCAATAAATATGCACTTGGGAAAAAAAAAAACAGAGAAAAACAATCCATAAGAGACCAAAATGTCCTCAGTCCCCCCAAAATCTTCTCACTCTCAGGGTCGAAAACTTTTCTCCTCGCAAAGACAGCAGTACAAGATCACATATACATATTCAAAGTCCATTTGATCTGGACTGTTAAAGTTGTGTGTCTCATAGAAAAGTGCCTTTGGTTATAATTTTTTTTAGCAAATCTCGGGCAACTGCAACACCACCATCCTCCACACACCAGAGGGATACACCTACCTGTACAGCTACGACTGCACTCTTGTCCCAGGTAACATTAACATATTGTCTGTAAAATACTGAACAGAATGGCAGCTGAACACTGTGTTTAAACGCTCTTTGTGCCTGTTTTGGATTTATAATTGTGGATACAGGAGCCTGAAGGAATGCAATTTTATTCTCCTGTGTACCGATTCATTACTGTACACGAAAACAGTGTACAGTAATGACCTTGGAATTAATAAGTTATCATGGGGAGATGTGATACAGACAAATATGAATGGATTTTATTATATATATTTATCACGAATTTCTACAAGTGATATTCATGGGGCTTATGAGAAAGAAAAGAAAATCTATCTTAGAAAAGACATTTCTCTCTGAAAACATTTTAATTTGTCACAAACAGGTGTAACTGGCACACCTAAATGGGACTGATTCACAATTAATGTAATTAGTTACACCTGTGCTTTCCCAATGAAAAATGTCCATCGGTTTCTCTCTAATCTCAAACTGAGATTTAATATTTGTTTTCAGTTAAAGGCCCAGAACACCTACACAGGCGCTTACGTTATTTTGGCTGTTTAGACCTCTGCTCAAACTCTAAATTATATATTTTTAAGGAACTTTGAAGCTGTAAGTTGTTTTTCCCTTACCAAATAATGAGAAGTTTTATTAGGCAAAATTAATGAAAGCACATATGCGGCGGCTTTATCAAACCAATAAGATGTTCCAAAATAAGTTTTTATTCAGCTTTTACTTAATCCTGTTGATTACTGCTTATATTTAATACCCATGTGCTTCTGCCCAACATATTCTGCATATAATATTGTGTGTATTTTCCCTGTCTGGTCCCTGTAGATCCCCCAGAGAAGCTCCAGCAGACGTGTCCGACCTGTCCCCTCCTGCTCTCCGTAGACAGCCAGCAGGCCGTGGACGCTGCTCAGGTGACTCTGGCGTCCCATAAGAGACAGTCCATGCTGAGCGCCGGGCTCGGAGTGAAGAAGATCACCAGAGCTGCGGCGCAGGTACCGCTTGGATACACAGTTATTAACTTTGATTGGACAAACGAAGCTCCGGGACTGATTTAATCTCACAACAATGTGTTGAACGTTGCATTTAGTGGGAAATTACACTTAAGAAAAATCTCTGGGTGTGCATGAACAGACGGCACAGTGCACCTTTGAGTGTGCCAGATGAGCGCCGTTACTGCTCCGCAATAACCATAATGATTCAAGAATTTGGCGAAGTTGCTAAGGATTACTGAAGGCACTTTAGATCTTACTGTCTGGCCACTGGCCAGGCTCTTGTTTGGGGAGCAAATGAGAAACTGAATAGTTTGCTTGGGGAGGAAAGCGCAGTATATTGCTCCTCTTTGCATGCAGCAATACACCTTAGGCGACGTTTTTGTGCTTCGAAACCAAGATGACAGCCATTACACTGCAGCAGCCACACCGCCACTCTGTATCTGCAGCTGCTTTGATTTGATTTCTTCATTTATATACCAAAGATACAACTTTATAAATACATAAACAAGATCAAATGTGATGGAGCGGTGCAAAAGGGCACTCTCCAGTGCATACCTTAGTCCATTATACAAGAGACAAAATATATTAAAATAATGGAAAAGAAAGAGAAAGGGTAGAAGGAGCAAAAAGAAGATAAAGTAAAACGCACACTAGCAGACATCAATATATGCATGTACACAAAATAATTAAATCAAATTAGACTGACTAATTATTAGTGGGAGGTTTACAAAGATGATTCATGAGGATAACAGGCAGAGATAAAAAACAAACCTGCAACAGCTTTCTTAAATTGTACTAGTGCTGAGTATAAAAATATGATGGCAGCAGAACCTCTGTAAATTAAACCAAACTGTAATTGAGGTGTTCGACAGAGAAGAGGCCTGAGTTTATAGTTATTTTGAGTGGAATAATTATAGATTAGATGATTGCAGGAATACAGATCAGATACAGGAAATGTGAAGGACGGGTCTTGTGCAACACAGTAAAAAAAATCATACAATAATAAAGTGGAATCTAATCTTTTCTTGTTAATCTCATCTCATTAAAGTAAATATACAAGTTTCATTGTTTAACATAATTAAACCTGAAATTTCTAGTATGTATTTTCAGAATACAGACTGTACAGAGTTCAGTCATTAAGTGAAGTTTCTTCAGAAACATGATCAGCATATTAGCAGACTTCCCAGCATGCATTGTGTGAGACTCTTTTTTATGTTGGAACAAAGTAGCAGCTGAAGCTGAAGATCTTGAAATGAGGAACCGATTCTTCAAACCGAGAAAATGTAAAAGGAAATAAAATTTACTGGTAATGTTTGTTAGTGTGACTCAGTTACTGAGTTGTTGGTTCGACTTTATATCTTAAGCTTATTGATCATGTTCGTAAGTACAACTGAGTAAATATTTGACTTTATTTGGGTAACTATTTGTTTTGAATTATTACAAAATTACCTCAACTTGTCTTTTCAAATTCATTCAGCTTAAAATATGAGGCAGCCGAGACACTTTTTTTTACAGTGTAAGAACCGTAAACAAATACAGCAATATTTTGAGATACTACATCATTATTTTGACACCCTGCTTTTGTGATAAATTGTTAATGTTAATAACTATAGATATAAGTATAAAATTCATACAAAAACATGAATATCACACACCCTTTAGTACGACATCTTTATATAGGCCGACATTCTCTCAGCACCCAAACTGATTTGCAGTGTCCCTGCTAATGATCATAAATCATAATAATCATAATTAAGCACCATTAGACCATTATAGGCCATACAAAATACACATAATTGTTTAATTGCAGGTTTGAGTTCTGTCATGGATTATGTTTTATATAGATATATATATGTATATATATATTTTTTAATTTAAAGCAATTACACTTAGGGCACAGAAATGGCAGCAGCCCTGCAGTGAATGATTCTTAATGCTCATTTCTGAAACAGAATTTAGTGGAATGAGAACTCACCTAAACAGTAATATACAGTATTCAACCTCAGTGTTTATCATAGGTCAGATTTTTTCCCAAAATACATTTTACATGTAACAGCGCTAAATTTTGTTGTTGTTGTTGTTTTTCAGAAAAGAGACCCATCTAATTGTGCACCCAGAAATCATGTTGGCTGCACTTTATTAGTAATAAATAATAATATTTATTTTTATATAAGAAGACTATGTGTGCGTACAATATTTTGTTAGTTGTAATTTCAGTGCAAATGTTTACCTATAGCTACCGCAAAGAACTTTCATATTTTGTTGATTTTGGAGCCCCCTGTGGACAAAAGCGGTAGTGTTGCCACCATAATAACCACAAAATATAACATCAGAAATAAACGGCTGTGCTTCTTTTTAACTGGCTAACAAACTACTCATCTGAACTGTGCCAGTGAAAATGTAAACACTGGTTCTTTTCATGTGACTTCATGGAGACGCGGTGGTAATCTTAGTAGGTGACAATATGTACAGTAGGCCATATAGTCTGTATTAAATTGAGACTTTATTGACTGCTCTTAAGAAACAATAGTATTATTTATTTTTAGTTGTAACTGTGCTAATCTGTTTGTGTTTATTGACTGCAACAATAGTTTTATTTATTTTTATATAAAAAGACTAAGTGTGTGTTTGTTTTATTTGAGGCTGTGCCAGTGAAAGCCACCTTTGTGGAGTACACGGTCCAAGAGTGTCCAGAGGGAGTAACAGACAGAGGCACCTGCCAGCGGCGGACACTCGACTCTGACACAGAGGTACTCAACACACAGAGTCAACACGTTCAAAAGTAGATGTTAAAATGCTGTAAAACATTTCTTTAACTCTTGAAAATACACACAAAAACATCCTATTATTGATTTAGATACCTAAAAATGTTTCTTCTAAGAACAAAAAAACAGGATATCATTGAACAACATCGTCAGAAGGTGCTCCGTTAATTAAAAAAATATGGATTCCTGTGTTGACAATCTGACACTGTTATGACACAAATTAATGTTGTTCTGAAAACTTAAATAAACATCAATCAGCATCTTGTTTACCATCACTGGAGCAGTTCGTGGACATGTTGTTTTATATACTTGATGACATGACAGATTAATTTCTAGTTTTAAAACTAAAACACCATTAAAAGGCTGCAGTAATTGATTATTTTATTAAAGAAGCTTGACAGGTCCTCTGCTCCTTTTTCCATTTATTATTTTATTATTTATCTTTTTCTTTTTCTTTTTTTTAAACCCTCCCTGCTCTTCGCTGCTGCTTTTTTTTTCTTGTAGCGACCCAGTATACTCAGAGAAATTAATAAAATGTCTCATGTCCTCCTCTCAGACTGCAGGTTTCTGTGCAGGATCTGTGCATGGAGACTTCACCGTCCATCCAGATGTTCAGGTGGCCTGTGAGATGTTCAAAGTACAGGTAAAGAAAGTGGTTAAGAAATAATTGATAACACAATCAGAAAGGGGTTTCACATACAAGGACTTTGGTTTCTTTTTTGACAAACACTGGGGGGAAAAAAATTGGGATACTAAATACAATTATCTTGATTATCCCTTGTCAGAATCTGTAAACCATGACAGTACATTAAAGGGACAGACAAATACATATTTTTCCTCTGGTCTGTGGTTCTGTTTATCCATCCAGATTGTTTTGGTGTGAGTTGTCGAGTTTTGGAGGTACCTGCTGAAGAGATGTCTGCCTTCTCTTGAATTTAATGAAACTAGATGACACTTGGGCATGAAGCGAGCCACCTGTTAAATGTTTACCGCAAAAAGCAATGATTCTAAATTTGTCGGAACAACCGGCGAAGGAATGGATGTTTTGTTAATTTATTTCAACTCATGTAATCCTCACCCGAGTCATGCCTCCAGTCCCTGTCTGAACCCGCTGTGTCTTCATTTTCCCTGGAAGTCAGGGTCCTGGTCGGAGCCACTGTAACTGTAAATCACTTCAGCACTGTAAGAAAGTTTTTGACTCGTCCCACAATGGGGAAATGTACAGTGCTACAGCTGCAAAGTGGATAGCAAAAATACAAAGAAGCATCAATAAAAAACATAAAGATAAAAAATTAAAATATAAGCAAGAGGAAATATAAAAAAATTATGAACAGTTTAAACAGGAGAAATATTAAAAGTAAAAATAGGAACACTACAAACAGGAATGTTCCTATTTTTATTGTTTATATTCCCTGTAATCAACAATGGTTTCTGTCTGTCTTGTTGTCTGCGTCCCAGTCTAATAGAGCTAATCGCTAACTGAGCTAACTAGCAAATGGCAGCTATAGTTAACAGCTGTGTGCCGATGACTTTAGCATTACAAGAGAAAAGGTCTGTGCTGCAGCAGTCCTCTTTTTCTGTGATGATAACGGAGCGTCCATCTACTCATGTACAAGAGCAGGACATGAACATTAATGCCATCCTCCTTGGCTGCTGGCAGATGTAGTAGATGCAGATTATCTTGAGTCACGATTTCTGGAAAGAGACCTTGCTGTTGCGTTTTTCAAATGTACATTTTTGGCGCTTTGGGCACCACAAGCAGAGCGTCATCTAGTTCCATTATATTGGACAGAAGGCAGACATCTCTACAGTTGATATCTCCACAACTCTGCAACCCACACCAAAAATATCTAGATGGATAAATAGCACGACAGGCCAGAGGAAATATATGTATTTTTGTATTTTGAGGTGAACTGTCCCTTTAAATACAGAAAAACAGCAGAAGAAAAATAACGCACACCCCTTAAAAGAACAGGACATTCAAGTGTATTAAAATATGTAAATCAGTAAGTGAGTAAAGTGCAGAAACTTGAAGCAAAATGTGAAATGAAGTGTCAGTCCCCTCACACTGTAATAACCCTCTGCCTGACCGAGATGTGATGAATGTTTTATGCTCTGTTTTGTTTCGGATTTTACTAAAGCAACCTTTAAAATGCTAATTTAACTTTCTGAGTGAATGCCACTGGCCATATAATTATTCTGTCATATCTTGTGTCTTCAAATGTATGTTGTGCCTGTGTGTGTTTAAATGAAAGTGTGCAATTTTAAATTGTACGGTTCCGTGCTATAATTATGTTGTCTTCTCACTCTTTTTAGAGCTGTGGTGTGTAACCTAATATTGCATGATTGAGACTGTTGTTGCAGTCAGTGAGTGAGTCTGTAAAACATCAGTTTGGTGTCTCTCCGTCCCCAGAATGTGGACATCCTCAGACCAGTGCAGCCTCAGGGTCACGACCTCCCACAAGAACCTGCCATCCCGACCTTCCCTCCTCTGATCGATGACCCAGTAAACGATCCGGAGCCTGTTCCCGCCGACCCCACACTGCCCCCTGCTGTTCAGCCAGCGCCGATTGACCCCACGCCCATTCTCCCTGTCCCCTTTGACCCGGCTGTTGTGGTTAACCCCTCTAACCCCCTCAGCTCATCCTCCAGTGAGTCTGATGAAGTCCTTGGAAACCAGCAACAGCCACCAGCCGCTGGTCCTTTTGATTCCTCCTCTGAAGAGGTAGCAGGCCTGTTGGCGCTGCGACCACCCCTCAACTTCCGCTACCAGAGGCCTGACCGCAAGAAACGGCAGGCCCTGGTGGAGACACCGCCCTCTCACAACCCCTTCTTCCTGGCTGATTTCCCCGGTGGGCCCTCACCTTTCCGCTCCTGTCCCGGTCCTTCTCGATACACTACAGTTTAACTGGTGCTGCTCAGGGGCCTGTATTATAGGAACTTCTTAACTTGCACATCCTATCTTAACTGTTTGGTAACCATGGTAATTATGACAAGGACAAGGATCTTAACTTCAGGATAACCATTAAGCTGTCCTTATTTTCACTTTTCTAGCTGTAGTAGTAGAAGCTAACTTGCTAACTAACTAATAGTAGCTAATGGTAGTGTTCACAAACAGTTAGCTAACAGTAACGAACAGCAGCATCTATTGTTTTTCCAACTCAGTTTAGACGAAACTGCGCCCACTTCCACATGACGCAGCATAAGACAACCAATCAGAGTCTACAGCTCTAAAGGCAGCTGAAAATAGCCACTTTTGGAACTGAATTTAATGAATTTACCGTTTTTGAGTTGAGTAATGGCAAACGTTAATGCGGAGTGAGTTAACAGGTTCAGTCAAGAACAGAGGCTGTGTTATGTGTAGTTCTGATTGTGTCTGTGTTCTTTTCGCGGTTGGTTTGTAAAACAAACAGCCAGCGGCAGAGCTCACAAAACTGGCTGTGAGATGTGATTTGCCTGGGAAGATGCGGCTCGTCTTGGGGGAGCTGCCATTTGGTGGATCCCACGTTCGCTGTCAAAACAAAGTATTCCTGTTGTGTTGTGTTCCCCAACTGACACTTACAGTAGTGTTAGCTAACAGTTAGCTAACTGTAGTGTTCCCTAACTGTCACTAATAATTAGCTAACAGTAGCTAACGGTAGTGTTCCCTAACTGTCACTTACAGTGGTGTTAGCCACCAGTAGCTAACTGTAGTGTTCCCTAACTGTCACTAATAGTTGGCTAACAGTGGTATTCCCTAACTGTCACTAATAATTAGCTAACAGTAGCAAACTGTAGTGTTCCCTAACTGTCACTAACAGTAGTGTTAGCCACCAGTAGCTAACAGTAGTGTTCCCCAATTGTCATGAGCAGTTGTGTTTGCTAACAGTAGCCAACAGTAGTGTTGGCAACCTCCATAATAATCATAATCCATGTGGCTATTCTTTCATTGCTGTTACAGAATACAACAGATACAGTGTCTGCTCTCTTAGCCCACTAATGTTGGGTTATATAACTTAGCATTACCTCAGCAACACCTCTAACTCATCTGTCTTGAAGTAAATTTTTTGCTGCATTTTTATATGTTTCAAAGTATTTTTCGTTTTTAAAAAAAATCAGCGGTCATAAAGGTGCTTCACTCTGCGATATGAGAAAAGTAATGTTGGTTATTTAGGATTTCCCAACCCAAGATAAGACAGGATGGAGTAAGACAAGATGCTATTCCTGAAGTTAGTTAGGATTTGCTTGCCAAATTGGGGAAAAAAATCCTATCTAAGACTCTTGCTATCTTAACTACAGGACTTAAGTTTCTGTAATATGGCCCCAGGAGAGTTTTTTTGTTCATGTTTGATTTATCCAGTGAGGGAGTGAGTCGATAAACTGCTCCATTCTCTGTCACTGGAACCTTGTAATAATTTGTGCTAATGAGAGCAATGCTATCTTTTCTTTTCTCACTGGCCCTGAAATCATCTCTCTGCTGCTCCTGTAATACTGCTCCCAAAGCTTAAACCAAATGTATTTGAAAATTAATTTGAGCAATTTGAATAAATCTTGGTTTGAGTCCCCTGTCTACTACTTGAAGAACTTCTATACTTAAGCTAACAGTCTGACAATACTTAACACTATCTATTGTGGTGGTATAAAGCAGTAAAATTTTGATTTCAGTGGTGAATGTTTAAAGGACCAGTGTGTAGGATTTAGTGGCATCTGGCTGTGAGCTTGCAGATTGCAAACACCTTGTCTCACCCTGTCTCACTCTTTCTGTCGTGACCAAGTTCTGTACTTAAAGGTGTAGTTAGCGATGTGGGAGAAAACGAGTAGCGACGTTGTTGATATTTGAAAGGTAAACGAATGCAGACCCACCCCTCCCTTCATACTCCACCATGAGCTCTACCCCCGAAGTTCATGGACGCGCATTGTCATGGAAACGGCCGTAGAAACTAA
>JAJHUR010114687.1:2696-13490 GCA_027495735.1 Lutjanus campechanus | reverse complement strand
GGTTGGTCTGTGTCACTAACATTAGTGGTTTGTCTGTTTAGTTAACGTTAGCAGTTGGTCTGTGTAGCTAATGTTAGTGGTCGGTCTGTGCAGCTAACATTAGTGGTTTGTCTGTTTAGTTAACGTTAGCAGTTGGTCTGTGTAGCTAATGTTAGTGGTTGGTCTGTGTAGCTAATGTTGGTGGTTGTTCTGTGTAATTAACATTATTAGTTGTCGGTGTAGCTAACGTTAGCAGTTGGTCTGTGCAGCTAATGTTAGCAGTTGGTCTGTGTAGCTAATGTTGGTGGTTGTTCTGTGTAATTAACATTATTAGTTGTCAGTGTAGCTAACGTTAGCAGTTGGTCTGTGCAGCTAACGTTAGCAGTTGGTCTGTGCAGCTAATGTTAGCGGTTGGTCTGTGTACCTAATGCTACTGGTTGGTTTGTGTAGCTAATGTTGGTGGCAGTTCTGTTTAGTTAACATTAGCGGTTGCCAATAAATTGGCTTCTTTAAGATTAGCGATGTGGAGTGGTGTTGAGAGACTGTTTTATTTGTAACTGTAATGGATTACAGTTACATGTTTTTGGTATCCAAATTATGTAATCCCATTACATGTAATCCATTACTCTCCCAGCCTGTCCATACATAACCTCATGCAAGAAAAAGCATGAATTCAGTCATGTAGTAGCTAATGAGCTGTCAGAATTAACAGTATCTCATGCATGACTTCATGCAACAACAATACATTAACTGATGTGACAACTAATGTACTCTGAGTTACTAATGATGCTCATGTCTTCTTCAGAAGCAAGTCTGCAATTAAAGAGACAGGGCAAAAAAACTGACCAGTTACAGCAGTGCACGTGTATTCTGTTAAATTCCAGGCGCTGTCATTATGATTAGGTTAGCATTTATCTTTCATTATAAAGACAGTCAGCCCTTCAGTATATTTAGCCATCATATATTTGTAAAATATACACATGCAAATTAGATCAGAATTAGAATCATGTGCATTAGCAACACTGTGCATGATGTTATGTATGAATTCATGATCATTTATGTACTCTTACTATAAAGTGTTACCCCTGTTTCTTATTGTAGTGCTTTTCAGGGCTGCCTCTGTCTAGTTATTTTGAGCAGCATGCAGTTAAAAGTCTCCGCTTGCTGCCTAGACAACCATCAGTCACTGAATGTCCTCAAACGACTTTTTTTCTGCACATTGTGCATCTACACTTGAGCACGAGCCCAGCTGTTTATATAAAATATTTAGACTGTTTATCGTCGCTGTGGGCAAAAGAATGCAGGGGATTTAGCTACCTGCGCCCGGACCATTTTCATCTGAACATTTTAGAGGGTGGCCAATTCTCTATGGTTATTTTAAGCTGACTAGAATTCTGCAGTGTGCCGAGTTTAACATTCAGATGTGCGGAGGAGTACATTCAAGGTTAGACTGTGATTAATTGATATTTACATAAGATTCACACAATAATAGGAACACCTACATGTACACAGTATAATGCAATTCAAGAAAAGAGCAGCTGCAGAGGTGGAGGGATTATTCATATCTTTAAAAAGCAAACACATTCATGTTAAAATACTGTGTGTCCTGCACAACTAAAATACAGTACATCAGTACAACTAAAGTTATATTATTATTATGCTATTATGCTATATTTTAACTATGCATGAGAGGAGGCATGGAATTGAACTATGTGTTTCTTATTTTAGGGATATTTCTGTTGTAGTTGTTTAAAGAACAATTAGACCTGCAGATAAAAGACCCCGCCGGCTGCCCAGACAAACACCAAACAGTGACTGAATGTCCTCAAATGACTGTGCTTGAACATGAGCATAAGAGCTGTGCATGAGGGAATGCAGGGAACCGAGCTACCTGTTTCTTATTTTTAGTGGGTTTTTGGGGCTTCACAGCAGCTATTTAAACCTGCCAAGCCGAACAGCCAGATATGTGGGGGAGTATATTCGAGGTCAGGCTGTATGATTAATTAATATTTATAAGATTCACACAATATTAAGAACACCTACACATGTACACTCTAATGCAATTCAAGAGGACAGCAGCTGCAGAGGTGGAAGAATTATCCAGATCCTTTAAAAAACATTAAATACATTCATGTAAAAAATACTCCATGTCCTGCATTCAAATTTATGCTGCTAAAGCACAAGTATTATCAACAAATGTGGGGAATTTGGCTCTATATGAATATTAACTGTGGATGAGAGACTGCAGGGAATTTGGGGCTACTTCGGTATAGTTATTTTAAGAACAAGCAGACGTGCAGTTAAAAGACCCTGTTGGCTGTCCACACAGTCACTGAATGTCCTCAAATGACTTTTCCTGCATATTGTGCAGCTATGCTCGTGCAAGAGCTCATTTGTTCTAAATATTAAGGCTGTATATATTTGCTTTGCATGAGACAATGCAGGGAGTTTATTGCCTGTGTTGCATAAAGTTATGCAGGCTTAGGTTTCCCTTTAGTACAGATGCTGTAGGAAAAAAATAGTTGCATAAAATCATCGTAAGGTTTTTCTTAGGATGATGTACGGGAAAACCTTTTAATTTCCAAGTGTTTGCCCTTAGCTGCAGTATTCCCTTACCTGGAGGTCCTTAGCAGCCGTTTTCCTCAGAAAATTTTAAGGGGCCCATACCCGTCCCTTAAAGGTGAAATAATTTGCGGAACATAAGACACTGGCTGAATTTATGGTGACTGAAGAAGAGGAGGAAGATATACCAAGATGCATTTTTTAGGACAGAGAAAACCTACTGGACACTGAGCGATGTGCAACTTGTTAAAGAGTAAAGATATATAACGTTAGCATTAGCAACTTTGTAGCTAGCTAGCTAGCCAAATATAAATATAACTCGTTTGCATATATAAACATTAGATATATTTTGTCTCCTTTCTTACGTAATATTTTCGTACTTCTTTATTAATTAATCGACAGTTAATTTCACAGCAGACTTCTCACATAGATAGCTTACGTCTTTCCACATCTTCTGCTTGTGTGTATTTGTTATGGTGGGTTAAATTTGCTTTGGAATTCAAGGGGAACGACATTCTCCCCTTCTTTTTCCTTTTCTTTTCTCTTCGTTGTCCATTAGAGAAGCTAGGTAGCTAACACAGCTGAATTAAGTGTGTTAGCTAAGCTAGCTAACAACTGACAATAATGATGTCTAGTCACATTAAAGAATGATGTGAGTGAAGCGTAACCATAGTAACTGAAGTGCACAAGTGCTGACAGCACTTCTAAGTGAACCCCTTAGCTAAGGGAAATATTTAGCGTAAGGAACAAAGTTCAGTTTGAAACTGAAGGTGGTTTATGCAACAGGACTTCTTATTTTAGTGTTTTTTACAACCAGACATGCCGTTAAAATACCCTGCAGACTGTCCAGACAGCCACTGAATGTCCTCAAATGACTTTCCCTTCACATAATGCAGCTACACTTGAACACAAGCCCACATTTTCTAGATATTCAGGCTGTATATATTTACTGTGGATGAGAAAATGCAGCAGATTAAACTACCTGTTCATTTAAATGTCACTTCAGAATAGTTATTTTCAGCGGACTTTAATTCTGCAGTGACATCAGTGTGTCAAGTTAAACAATGAGATATGCTGAGGAGTCTGTAATCAATTATTGTGTCACATTTTATTTGAAGGGGCGTGCATAAGACTGTCGTGACACTGTCATAACCATGTCATGACTCCTGTCATGAACATGAAGGAGTCTTTCTGAATGTTTATAACTGTTGTCATTAAGTGTCATTCAACCAATTATGTCATTTTTGATGCAAAGTTGACAGTGTTTGATATGTCTTTTGTTTTGACGACAACAGCCATAAACAGTCTTAAAGACTATCATGTCCATGACATGTTATGATAGTGTTATGAGAGTCTTATGCACATTCTTTCAAATAAAGCGTTACAGATTAACATTTAAACCAGGCTGACACAGTAACATGAACACCCACACAATCTAAAGTAATTCACAGAAATAACAGATGCAGAAGTGGAAGAATTATCCAGATCCTGATAAAGTAAATGCATTCATGTAAAAACACTCCATGTCCTGCATTCAAAATCAGACTATAAAGCAGAAGTATTTTCAACAAAATGCACCAACTATACCTACTATATATCTTAACTATGTATGTGAGAACGAAGGACATTTCTTATTTTAGTGTTTTTTAGGGCTACTTCTGAATAGTTATTTTGAGAACAAGCAGACATACAGTTTAAGTGCCCAGGCTCACTCCAGACAGTCCCTGATTGTCCTCAAATGACTTTTCCTGCACAGTGAAGGCAACACTGGAACATCAGCCCACCTGTTTTCAGTAACTAGGCTGTATACCTCTGCAGAGGAAGGGAGAATACAGTTTGCAGTCTGGGTTTTAAGGGCTACTTGTGAATGATTATTTTAAGCTTTCTGCAGAGACACCTGTGGGCCAAGTTAAACAGTCATGCATGTGGAGGAGTATATTCAGCGTGAGACTATATGATCAATTAAGGTTTATATAATGCTGACACAATAATATGAACACCTACACTGTCTAATGCAATTCAAGGAAATAGCAGCAGCAGAGGTGGAAGAAGATCCAGATCCTTCACTTAAAAAATAAAGTAAAAAATATTCAAGTCCTGCATTCAAAACCCTACAACAGAACAGAAGTATAATCAGCAAAATATACTTAAATACCAAATGTGAAAGCACTCATTCTGCGGTAGAGGTGGGTGATAAAACGTCTCGTTTTGAGTAACGATACCACATTTCTTTATTTACCACTAAAAACTGTCTTGTCTTTAAACATGCATGTAACTGATAATATAAAGAAATACCTCCTGTTTGCCAAATTATTTGGAGGTAATATATTAAGAAGTAGAACAGTAGAAAATTAAAACATATTTTAGCTGTTTTTAACTATAAAAAGCACAAATTTTGGTATTAGTATCGGTGATCATGGCCCTGGTATTATTTGGTTTCAGACTGAATCATATTTTGGGGTATCATCCCTGTTCTGCAGAAAAAAGCCCCCTGAGACTGATATATTATTAAATATCACATTATTAGACTGTTAATACTGATGCACCACGTGTAAGTTAGCATTTTTATTGTCGTAGCTTGTTTATGTCGGATTACTTTGAATAAAGTTTGGTATTTTAGTTCAGTGGTTCCCTGCCTTGGGGTTTCTTAAGAATCTTATAGATCCGAGACTAAACTGACAGAAGGATGAGACTCGGAGAAAAAGTCGAATTTAGAAATTTGTCTTCTACTGTCTGCAGCACCATGGACAGCGTCAGCACATCTAGTCTGATGATATTTCAGAGCCATGGACGGGGCCACAGATTGCAACTTGCGCAAATCTCAGTCAGATCTAAAAAGTAAACTGTTTGTTATAACTTGAAAAAGAGTTAAGTGTCCAGGCTGCCTTAAATTTTTAAGTTGACTGAATTTGGAAATACAAGTTGAGATCATTTTGTAATGATTCAAACCAAATAAACTTGATATTCATTCAGCTGTACTTGAGAAAACATGTTAAATAAGCTGAAGATACTAAGTTCAACCAACAACTGTTCATTCACACTGAAGAAATTACAAACAAATTTGATCTTCTTTCACATTTTCTCAGTTTGAAGAATCGGTTCTTCATTTCACACAAACAACTGTTGGAACAACTTTGTCTCAGCATTGGTACAAAGACAAAGTGTGAAACTGAAAAAAGCAACAATGACTTATCTCAAAGTGTATTAGAGACACAGCAAGTTTTCATCGTACAAGTTTTCTTCAAGCTATAAAAAAGGGAGGGTGAGTTAAATAAATATAATAAAATTAAAATTTTTATTGTATTGAATTGTATTTCCACCCTAAACAAAAGAAGAACAAAAGTACAGCAAATTACAACCTTAAAGATGTCGGTCATTAACCAGCACTCTAAGTGTTTCCAGGTTTATTTCCTGGAGCTCAAATTAACAGTTCTGTTAATGGAGTTTCTCAGAATAAAGGTCAATAATCTTTACAGAGGCGGCATTTATTTAATGCCTCTTGTATCCATTAGAATGTGCAGGTGTCGATTTAAATGGTTCTACCCACGTCGTTCTGCACAGGAACCGTGCATAGACAATAACTGCAGAACCAATGCAAACGAGCCACTTAATAAGCAACAGTAAACAGCTGTGGAAGGAAAAGTGCAGCTCCAAGTTACGTAACTGAACGTGTTAAAAAAACAAACCCTGAGTTGTTTGTTTTGTGAGTGTTCAGAGATCCTCCTCCTGTGAAAATATCACCTCAGAAGCTTGTTGACTGACTGATGGATGGTAATTACCTCGCCAGAAACAATTATCAACACTTTGGAGAATCAGATGTTGAGTCCGTAATCAAAAAAAACGGGCTGTGTGGAGATGATTGGCGTTCTGAGGTGAGTCAAACCTTATATAAGAAAGAACCTTCGCCCTAATAACTCAGCCCTGTTCTCAAGTTAAATATATCAAAGCAGCAAAATAATCTTTACGTGAATCATCGTTAAGTTTCGCTGGATCACACGTCTGAGGTGGAACAAGCTTTTGCACAAGAAACGTACGAAATGTTCTTGGTTGTAGAACATTAAAGAGCTGCTAAGTTATTCTTACTACCAAGATTTACTCTGAACTCAGATGTGCAACAAACAAAAGGGAGGGACGGACCCCCACGCTCTGAGAAATAAAGCTG
The DNA here is from genome assembly GCA_027495735.1 of Lutjanus campechanus. NCBI lineage: Eukaryota > Metazoa > Chordata > Actinopteri > Lutjaniformes > Lutjanidae > Lutjanus > Lutjanus campechanus. The sequence continues at coordinate 6,787 of JAJHUR010114687.1, read as the reverse complement.
CAAACTAGAACCATAAAGGGTTCTTCTGCTTGTTCCCATAAGAGAACCCTTTTTTCATTCATAGTAGAACCTTTTCTAACCCTTTCAGAGAGTTCTACCTAAAACCCAACCCAACCATCTGTTTAAGATTCCTCTCAGAACCCTCTGTGAGAAGTTCTACAGAGAACCCTTCTATGGTGTAATGGTTCCATCTAGAACCCTCCATGAAGGTTCTATTAAGAGCCTTTCCACCTTTTAGGGGTGCTAAGAAGAACCCACTCAGAAGGCCCTACTCAGAATGTCTTCAGAACCCATGTAGGCAGGTTCTACCAAAAAACATTTTATATTTCAAGGGTTTGAAATAAGAACCATTTTATATCCCAAGGGTTTATCTAGAACCCACCTGGGGGTTCTATCGATAAGCTTTTTATATTCCAAGGGTTTTATCGAGAACCCACCCAGTGGATTCTACTGAGAACCTTTTTTACGTTCCAAGGGTATTATCTAGAATGCACTTGGGGGTTCTCCTGAGAAACCTTTCTATATAACAAGGACTTTATCTAGAACCCATGCAAGGGGGTTCTATTAAGAAACTTTTTGTATTCCTTGGGGTTTTTTTTTTTCTAGAACCCACACAGGGTCTTCTATTGAGAACTTTTTTTTTTTTTAAATATTTCAAGGCTTTTATCTAGAACACACTCAGGGGGTTCTACTGAGAGCCTTTTTATGCTACAAGGGGTTTATCTAGAACCCATGCGAGGGATTTTATCAAGAACCTTTTTATACTACACAGGTTTTTTCTAGAACCCATCTAAGGGGTTCTCTTGGTGATGATCCATTGATGATGGACTTCTTCAAGCATTTCAACAATCCTAGAAGAACTCTCTCTGTCAGAAAGGGTTCTTTGGATGAAAATCATTCTTAATGGAACCTTTAGTATTACAAAGAACCCTTGACAAATCCTGTCTTAAAAAGTTCCTGGGTGGAACCTAGCCCCTTGTGGAACCCTTATTTCTGAGAGAGTACTTACGTCCACACCACATTAGAGAACCAAACGAAGCAGAGAGCCACCAAACCCTCGAGGTTTAACAATATGCAAATGAGTCCCAGACTGGATCCCAGACGAGCCCCCACGTTAGAACCCTGGCTCAGGAGAACATGAAGGAAGAAAACAAAAATATATATATATATATATTTTTTTACAATTTATTAAGTGAATAAAAGAAAACAGAGGAGGAGGAGGAGGAGGAGGAGGAGGAAGAAGGGTCTGGGGGGATCTGTTGATTAGGAGGCTCCTGAAATACACAAACAATCACTGATAAAGTGAACAGGGCTCAACTGGTGGTTGTTCATGATTTCCTCTGATTATTATTCAGTGCAGACAGTCCCCACGACAGGTCGGAAGCTTCAACTCGACGTGTCATTCTTAATTAGTTTTCTTCCAGAACTTGACTGGCACCATTTGCATAAAAATGTGAAACTTTTTTTCAGTTGGAATCTGTTCTGATTTGTTCATAAAACTTCGGTAAATGTCATCAATTTCCGCAATAAATTCCTCAGTGCTGCTGTATTGACCAAGAAAGCTCATGAAGCTGTTCAGCAGTGCCTACATGTACCAGGATGCATTGTGTGCCAGCTTCTGACGCCCATGTAGCTGTGCGTCGCTAGCCTAGCCTGTAGCTCTCTCTTTGCTGGCCAAAACATAGCGTTAGATAACAAGAATACTAGCACACCCGCTGATTGCCCTGAGGAGGAAACTAGAGGTCCAAGCTGAAACAGCCTGCAGTTCTTCCTCAGCACCAGTGACATCACTGTGACATCACTGGATGCAGGAAGAACAACAGATTTTGCAGCAGGAGAACTCAGCTATCTCTGTCAACATGGCAGCACTGATGAATTTATTGCTTTGATTTACTACATTTACCATCAACACTGTCCAACACGTTCTTATGCTAACTTGTCACATACCGATGATTTGTCACCAACACTTGTCGTCTGATGATCAATGCTGTAAAACGGTTGCAGTTTGGTGAGGTTTACGCACAAAAACTACTTCCATAGGTTCAGGTTAACACCATGTTTGGGGTTACAATGAGTACATTGCGTTACGTATATCACGTGACGTCTCTGAAGTGACTCGCAACATGAAATTCACACGACAAAAGTCAAACGTTATGTGCCATACAGCTTTTAATTCTTTTCCTGCCAGCGTTTTTTAATGAAGTTGCAAACCAGCACCAGCATTTTTTTAAAAACAAGATTCACTGATTTTTCAACACCCACAGAATATTCAGTTCTATGAATTTGTTAACTTGGAATATATCAAAAGAAAAAAGAGATCTTCTAGTTTCAGACACAGAAAAATGTTCGTGCTTCATTCATTCTTTTGTTTATAAGCACTTGAATGTTGGTTGGTTGCATAAAAAAATCCACTTTTAAGACAAAAAACCTGAGAAAACAGTGTCTTTGTGAAACATTTATAGCAGAATATCAATTTCATGTTTTTATTTTTGTTTTTTTAATCACTTCATATTATGTATGTGACATCACTGTCACCAGCGTGGTTAACATTAGCAGTGTGTGTTCACTGCCCCCCTGCCCAAAACACTGTCTGAGAGGCCCTGTGGCTGTTGCCCTCTCTGCCCTGGCTGCGGCGTGACTCCCAGGGGGCTGCGGTGTGAGCAGCCTCACTGTGTCCCGGCTGCAGTGGAGGTTCGGGGACTGCATTGTCAGCAGACCTGCTCTGTGGCCGGGTAACGATGATCTCTGACCCGTCGATCTGCAGCTGGGCACTGATGTTTTCTTCTTCTTCTGCTGCTTCTCATTCCAGCAGTTCTCTTCTTCTTCGAGTGACAATTTTTTGCCAGATGATGCGTCACAGTGTCCCCTACTGCCTCACAGACCCACCTCTGCTCCCCCAAAACAATCAGACAACCCTCCCTTCAGCAAAAGAACAAATACTAAGCCCCTCCCCTTTCCTGACCCCTCCTTCAGCCCTTAATCAGCCATTATTTGTATCTGTATCTGTTCAACCAACAAAATTATCTGTCTCTGTATCTGTATTCCCATAAAAGATCAGAAGTGGGTGAGTTTTAAGCTGTCAGTGACAATAAACCGGAAAAATATTTGATTTTCCAACCCAGTATTCATTTGCAATGCAACTGTTGTGCCTACAAAGCATGAAAATAATTCAATAACAGCATATAATTATGAAAATATATTTTCACATCCTCATAATTCCCTTTTCATCTCTCTATTTTTAACTAAACTAACTTTTATGAACCATCTGTTGCCGACCTCTTCCTCAGAAACTAAAAAAAGGTTAAACGTAAATCTAAAGACTCGTACACAAGTATATTAAAAATATACTGACGCATTATATCAGTGATTGATCAAGGTAGATGTTACCTTTTTTAATTATGCTGAAGTAATAAGCAATCAGCTGTCTTTTTCCGAATAATAATGAGCAACTTTGGATAGAAGAAATATTGTAGTTTCCTGAATAACGTGTTCGGATTCACGTGCGTCCCCCATAACAGTCCATAACCAAGAGGTTCCTCTGTAGAGATACGAGATGTCATCGGGGGAAATCTGTTTGTGAGGGCTTGTGTGAATAAAACATCTAAAAACATCTCACAGACCCACATAATCTTCAAATCATCACCACGTGAAAGGTCACGCTTTTGATGAAATGCATCAAGTCATCAGCATGAATGAGAGTCACCGCGTCTATTTAGAGATCACACTACTCATACTACAGGATTACGACACAGAGTCAAAGTCTGCAGCCGGCAGTGCAGCCATGGATATGGTAATCAGTGTCACGGGGAGCGTACATACATGGCAGTGCTTCCTCCGCTGTGATGCCTCGTGCCGCCCAATCGGGGATGGAGTTTCCTGGGGATTCTCCTTCCGTCTTACAGGAAACGGCAGACAAATTTGGTTCGAACATGTCGAGCCAGGAGCGTCATGCTCCACATAGCACCTCTTACATACTATTCACAGATTTTTCGAGCGAGATAGAGAGTGAATCAGAACAGGCTCTTACATTGCGCTCATTCTTCCAGCCCACGGGAACAGTCTGACTGTGTGTTTGGCTTGGTTTTTTTTTT
>JAJHUR010114684.1:1666-12924 GCA_027495735.1 Lutjanus campechanus | reverse complement strand
ATCCCCACTTCTTATGTAACTTTATGTCGTTCACAAGGTTCATTAGTAGAAGTTAGGTCATCTCAATTAATGTGAATTATTAACTTCAGAATAACCCCTCCTCCCAGCCACTTTCTTTGAAGCGGGCAGGCTGTTAAACCAAACTCTACACTCCAAGTGTTTTATGGTAGGGCCATAATTTTTTCACAGTGAAAACTTTAGTTGGACCATCACCAGACTCCTCTGTGATTCATCTCTCTCTACAGGCACGACCAGCACATGTACTCATCAACCGACCTGTGATGAAGTTTTTACCACAGACTTTCACTACATGTATTGACTGGCCCAGCTGCACAGTGGTTGTTTTCAACCCATGACAGGAAAGTGACATGTGCAGATCAGACTACTGAGCAGGATAGATGGGGGAGGCAAAAAACGAAACCTTAAAAAATGTATGGTTGGGGACAACAGTGCATATTCTCTGATTAATTTCTGTTTAATTGTAAACAAACTAAATTGGTGTCAGGGGGGCTGAATAGGGGCCCACAGCTCATTTTAGGGCCCTGGGTCCTGCTGGTGGGTTAATCCGGCCCTGAGTGAAGCTGACTCTCAACTGAACAACGATCTATCTTTCCAATCAGACAGGCTTTGTGTGTTTTTTGTTTTTTGTGTGTTAAGTACCAGTCTTCCGTCGCGTGTTCCATTTCCTGTTCTAAATCTGACAGGCAGTGGCCCCTTTAGTCTAAATTAGCTCTGCACGAGGGACACACACACACACACACACACGCACACACACACACACACACACACTTTTCCTGCCCTCAAATTATCTCTGTCTCATTAACCTTAAACATGTTGACGTAAAACCATCAGCACTGTGACACATATTGAGGCGAGGCCAGTTTATTTGCATAACACCTTTCAACAATAAAGCAATTAAAAAGTGCTTTACACAAGATGTAAGTATCATTAAGAAAAGATAGTGAAATTACATAAAAAGATTTCAAAAGAAATAAAATAATATGAATGAAACAAAATTAAAAGTGAGTACATAAAATAAGCAACAGTGCAAGATATACGGAGGAACGTAAATGCCAGAATTAAAAATAAGTAAATTACTCAATAAACAGATTAAAAGGCTGTTAAGTAAATACAACTAATTATTCACTGTCCCATTTATTGACCTATTTATGTATTTTTTGATTTTCTGATTTTTGATTAGGATGTATGTCACTTTGGATAAAAGTACTAAATGAAACTGTAACATTGTAAATAAATCAATGAATGTATTTTTATTATTTCCCTTTGCACCCCCCGTCCTTTTTTTTAATTTCCCCCCTATTTCTGCATTTTCTTTTTGCATTTCCCCTCATTTGCAAAATGAAGCAGAAATGCATAAGAAATGTAACAGGTAAATGCAGAAATACATAAATTACATGCAAATTTGTAAATGCAATATGTAAATTCTGTGACTATAAGTATCTCACATTAAAACAATAACAAAAGATGCAGTTTGATGACCTTGTGAGGCAGCTGGGATCATGGGAGTTGTTATCATCATGCTTTCATTCACTCATTCATATCTTCATCATCATAGACAAACTTCACTCTTCTTCACTCTCTGACATATCCAACCTATCCCCAGAAGGTGAAAAAACAAATTAACTAGCAACTGGCTATCAATAACTAGTAGGAACAGCATTTATTTTAAAAATCAATTGATGCCTACATTTTTTATACCATTTTGGTGCGTTTAATGGCATATTATTTAATTTACTGAGTAATTTATTTACTTCTTTATGTTTTGTTTTGGCAGTCACGGCCCTCCATAGATACAGTGGAAGATATGAATGAATGAAAGTGTAAATCATTTTTTCAGATTCAGTTACATCCTCAGTGAGTGTCTCATGGGTCCGCGCGATCCCGGACTCTGCCTCCCGCTGTCCCGCGCGCTGAGTGCACCTCCTGCACGCGACAGGCACAGTAAGCTCCATCACGGTGTCAAACGACCTCTGTTGACTTGTCCGCCCGCACGCGCGCAAACACGCGGATTGGGATTACAACCACTGGAGTGGAGCGCGCGCGCACTAGTAGCTCGTGTTTATGTAATGCCATATGTGACTGTGAGTGTGTGCGTGTGAGTGTCACTGTGTGTGTGTGTGTGTGTGTGTCACTGTGTGTGTATGCGCGCTGGAGCTGGCGCGAGCTGGTCCAGCCAGCAGCAGCAGCAGCAGCAGCAGCACCGCGCGGCAGCAGCGACACGTTGAACGTCAGCGACCCGCGCTGCTGCGGTTTGAGGGCTCGTGAGATTTGAGCGGTGCGGATTTGACCCAGCATTCAGGAGGGCGCTCGAGCTCCACCGATTTCACGCACGGCACGCACGTAGACCCGGTGAAATCGTCACGCGGAGAGAATCAGTGGAATCTGTCGCGAGTGTTCCTGCGCGGCCGGAGAGCATCCCGACAGAGCGCGGAGCGAGGTCGGTCGGTCGGTGGTCGGTCTGTAGCGGGTCGTGGAGGCAGAGCGGGACTTGCGCTGGACTCCTGGCCGATTTGGAGCATCCCACTCCCGGCGGCATCCATCCCTCCGCGCCTCAGCTCCAGAGGGAGGCCCGGAGCGGCGGCAGGATGTAGCAGCGGATTAACGGAGGAGAGAGGGGCGCTCAGAGGCAGAGAGCGGCGGGACCGAGCGGTCCGAGGCGGGACGGAGGAGGGGACATGGGGAAGGACCAGGAGCTGCTCCAGGCCGTCAAGACCGAGGACTTGCTGACAGCTCAGCGGCTCCTACAGAGACCTCGGCCAGGGAAAGCCAGTCAGTATCCCCTCCATCCCATCCTCCTGTCACACACACACACACACACACACACACACACACACACACACACACACACCACTACCCGTCATTACCAGGTCAGGACAGTGCAGGCCAAATCTGATGTGATGCCATTTAGCCTACATGGTGCACTCTCTCTGCGTGTGTGTGTGTATTGATGTGTGTGTGTGTGTGTTTGTGCTGTGACGTTGGGTGTGTGATAGTGATGACGTTGCACATGTGTGAGAACACTCATCAGAATGTAATTAGAAATTAAGAAATGCTTGTCACCCATTTCCCATCACTGATCATTTCCTGTGTGCATGTGTCTGCATGGGTGCACAAAAAGGTGTGTGTGTGTGTGTGTGTGTGTGTGTGTGTGTGTGTGTGTGTGCGTGCGTGTGTGTGTATGTGTGTGTATTAGTGTGTGTGAGAGAGGTGAAAGTACACGAAGGTCCTACACTGCTCTCGGGACAGGGGGATTATTGGTGTGTGAAGACGCCAGATGTTAGTGGTAATAATGTGATGATCATCGTAAGTGTACACGTGCAGACATTTGCATGCGTGCACATATGTGGCGCTCAAACGATGTGCATGTGTGCGGGTGCTTGACGTGGAGTCAGCTGGGACTTGAGGTGATAATTAGATTTCAATTACAGCCTTGAAAACTGCTCTCCTCCTCTACCATTTCATCACCAGGCCCCTCTCCGTTTCTCTACTCTGAATCTCTCTCTTTCTCTCTCCTCCTTTGGCCTCCTCTTCTGTCTCCTCTCTTCTCCTCCTCCTGTCAGTGCCTCTCCTCTACTCTCCTCCTCCTATCTTTTCTCCCATTCTCACGAATGGGTAACATTAGGATTTTTATCAGTATCGACACTGATGCTCTTATTTATACTGCTGTCCATGTGCATATTGATGCAAAAAATAAAGACATGGCATGAAAAGACATGAAAAGATTCAACCGTCTTTTAACTTGTCTAACTGGTTATTAGATTGAAGGGCTTTGGTCATCTCCTTATAGTTCAAAATATTCATGATAAGCACAACAAAATTCTCTGGTTGTCTGCCAAGTTCAGACATTGGCTACCAAGTGATTAGTCAACTGAACAATTAAACACTGTTACCCTCTCTAGTCATCATTAGAAATACTAGTCGGATAACTGTTTATGATATTTCATTACTGTATAACGCCACTTAACTGTTTTGTCTAGACGTCATGCAGCTGCTCGCCACTAGGCGACGGCCCCTCTCCCCGTCCTAATGCCCAAGAGGCCTGGATGTTGTAATCAGCAAAGAGGGACACAAAAATAAAAAACCAGCGTGGCTTTTTGGCAGTAATTTGATCTGGAGAGTGAAAATAAGTTTGCAGGCTGTGTCATAAGATATTGGCATATATAACCACTCAACTAGAGCAATGCGTAACCACCTTCAGGCATCTGGACGTTAACCCACAAGGAGATCGGGCTGCGGGTGCTAGCGGTGCTAACATAATGTCAGATGCAGAAACACCAAGCAGAATCATATTTCCTGTAAAAACAGGCAGCTGGGAGGGAGTTGTTGCAGATGTTGATTATAGTTTACAGTAGCCAAGGGCGCTGAATGAGCATTAACGCTAACGCCACCCCACCCCCACCCCCCTGCCCAGCCACACAGCTGGACCTTCCAGTGAACACATTGAGACTGGCACCCTGACCTTAGCTGGGCAGGGCTTTGCTGCTCAGCCCTGCTGCCAATTCTTTCCAGTGGCCACTCAGTAGTATTTCAGTGATAATTCCCCACCGGCCAAAAAAGCATTTTCACCCACAGGCCACTGTTGTAAAAGAGACATCTGTAAAACTGTTGACGTAACACCTCGAACCACAGACAAGGTCTGTTATGACTCTTTCTATTATGAATTTTTGATGGAAGGAGTTTTTATATTTGTAAAACCTTCCTCGAGCAGGAGCCTATGAGTCAAGTGGGAACTTGTGGGCAGGGCAATTTCAGAAACACTGCTGTGCATATTCAATGGGTGGCATAACCAGGAAGTAAGCCCGAAGGCTAGAAAACTTTTTCGGCTTATGTGCCAGTCGAGCAACTCTCGTTGGACTGAGTGGGCATCATTTGTGCATACACTACTAGCTCATTATAATATATCTATGTACTTAACATTAGCTGTTAGCTACTTTAGCAACAAGTAAAGCTATCTGTCCATCAGGAAACTCTGTGGGAGGCTGCTGAGCTCTGTTCTGTTGCACACTAACAGCAGAAAAGTTTGCAGAAACTCTGTAAATCACCCAGAGTTCAAGCTGAACATTTTCTCTGTAAAATATGAGCCAGTTTCACCCAAATCAGTGAGTCATTAAGAGTCATTAAGTTATGTTTTTTGTATGAGTTATAAAGTTGTGCCTTTTTACATTATGTTAATAAGTGAAGCCCATCATCTGCTCCATGTAGCTAATGTTAGCTAGCTTCTGAAGGAGTCCAATGTAAAATGCCTCACACATAGTTTACTGTCACAGATACCAGTTTCCCCAAAGTGAATAAATTCTAGCTATCAGGGCTGCAACTAACGATTATTTTCATCATTGGTTAATCTGTTGATTATTTTCTCAATTAATCGGTTAGTTTTTTGATCCATAAAATGTCAGAACATGGTGAAGAATGGCGATCAGTATTTCCCAAAGCTCAAGATGACATCCGCAAATGAAACCAGAGAATAATCGCATTTAAGAAGCTGGAATCAGAGAATTATGACTTTTAATTTAATAATCAATTAATAAATGATTAATTGATTAATTGTTGCAGCACTAAATTAATGTTAAATGAATACAGATAGCAGCACCATTTGCCCAGGAGCTTATCAATATTTGGTACTAACCAGTCAGGAACCTGAACCAATTTCATACCGGCTCTCAATACCCATCCTTATCCATGCCTTCCTCTCTCTCTTTTCCTCCTATCTGCTCCTCTCCTCTCCTCTCCTCTCCTCTCCTCTCCTCTCCTCTCCTCTCCTCTCCTCTCCTCGTGTGTGTTTGTCTCTGAACATTCCAGCAGTGCCATGGAAAAGAAAAATGCTTCTCCTCAAATGCCAGAACAGATCAGCTCTGAGTGCTCAGTCCACTGCACACTGACAAAGAGAAAGGGGGAGCTGGGCAGAGGGTGAGGGGGGCGAGGGTGAGGAGGAGAATGGGAGAGGAAAAAGTGTGAGAGTGCAGGACAGAAGGAGGAAAACGTGGAGATATGAATGCAGGGAGGTAAAGAGACAGAGTGGAAGTGGTGGAGAGAGGTTAAGGGGTGAGTTATGGAGGGTGTGTGTGTGTGTGTCGCTGTGTGAATCCAGGTTTATGTGTGAATAATTGAACAGGAAGTCAGGTTTCTCTGCTGGAGAATCACTGCCGTCACACACACACACCTCTAACACACACAGTTACAGGCAAGCATGCACAGAAACACACTTGACACATGAGGTGTTAGTCATGTGCCTGACTGTGTTTGTATTATTAACCGTATGCTAATGAGGATGTGGGTGGGAGGGAGTTGCTGTAGCGGCTGTTTGCTCTGTAAAAAAGGTCACAATTTGATGTACAGTCGGGGATTAAAGGTACTTGAAGTGGTGGCAGGAACATGGAGGACCATTTCACTTTCACAGTCCTGCGTGGTCACTGTTGGACAGTAGAGCTTCTCCAAATAATTAAATCAAAAGTCTGAAGTTCTGCAATTCTTGATACCACACAGAAAAATAAAATAAAAAATGTAAAACGATAAATCCCATGAACATGTTTTGATGACAGATAAAACTGACTCAGCATTACATTAGCCTAAACAGCCAGCATGTAGCCATTGCAAACCATGCAGAAGATAGTTGGGTACACAGCAATGCACTGTACTTAATATTTCCACAACGTAGGCGGAGCTGATCGTCATGGCGGCACAATTCCCACAGCTGGGAAACAACACACGCAGGAGCTCCGCTTCGGTCTTGATAAAATGCAGCCTTTATTCACAGATGAACTCAAACCTGAACCATAAATTTACAGCGCTGTCATTGGCATATTCTGCCAGAATGACAACTTTACTGCTCACCTTTCCCTCCGCTCAACGTGCATTCACCCATAACTGTCACCATAAACAGTAATCAGTCTGCCCCTAACCCTCTGTAACGCTCGCTAACGACGAAATGCAGCCATGACCAGTCAGTGATCTGCAGTGTTTGTTAGCTGAACCTTTATCATCACGACTGAGTCCAACATAATCCAAAGTATTTTTCTTCTTTTTAACTAATTAGTCCTGAAACTTTATCACCAAGACGGCATCTTTCTTCTTCTTCTTATGTTTGTCTGCTCAGTGGTGCTGCCGTGCAGAGACTGACCCCTGCTGGCAGAAGCTGCACACTATAGTACAGCATCTCCCTGTCAGCTCAACAGAAAGAAGAGTGTCTGTATTTATGACGCTATTGAAAATCATACTGTCAAGATTTTTTAATACCCTGGTATACTGTAATACCTTTATACCAACCAAGCCTCGTTGTTAATATAATGTTAACACGTATAATGTTAACATGAAGGCACTGTTTGCATACTGGTTTGTGTAAATTTATTAATAATCCCTGATGATCCACCTCAGACGGAAATGACCTCTTACCATTTTTCTTTTTGATGAGTTGAGGCAGAGCTGTCACTGTTGCTGCACTTGTTGCCATCTTCAATGTGTTTTTCTTCTTTTTGGTGTTCTTCTCCTTCTTCCCTTGGCATTTAACGGCTGACTATATTCGATACTAGATGCCTACGAGACTTGTAGGCGTATGTTGTCCCTGTCAGGTCCAGAAGAATTGCATCTCTGGTAACTACGGTGATACAGAAAAACGAGTAAACAGTCACAATTCACAATTTTGGCACAGAAGCAATGGTTCTTGTGACATCCTCAAATTGGACAATTTGGGAAAAATGCTTATTTGCTTTTTTGCTGAGAATTAGATGAGAAGATCAATACCCCTCTCATGTTTGTCTAGAAACGGGGAAACAGCTAACCTTGCTCTCTCCATCCACCTACCAACACCTCTAAAGCTCACTAATTAACTGTACTACATTTTTTAAAATCTGAACCAGGCCATGATAGCAATCATATTGTATCCCTACAGCTATTTTTAAAAAGAGAGAAAAAAAAAATCAGTACATGGTATCAGATGATGTGCAAAATTCAGATATCGGAACTGGGAAGGAAAAAATTGTATCAGAACATCTCTAATGACAATTTTCTGTTTTATGGTGGCTTTGACTATTTCTTGGCTGGGATCTGTAGCTTCCTGGAGTGTCTCTTTGCCTCAAAACTGATCCTGGCTAAGATATCATCCAGGATATAACACCGCGTAAAACAGCTAATTGTTATTTTTACACTCATGTTTTTGTATCTCCCATTTTTTCTAAGTAATAAAATCAGCTCTGTCTAAAATTACATTTCCTTGTGTCAACAGGATCTCTTTTTCTCTCGTAACAAACCCATATTCATGATAAAAAAGAATTTTATAAAAAATCAGCTTTAAACACCTTAAACACCTTTCTGATGCCAAAAAATGTGTTGTTTACTTTTACTTGGGATTGATACCTAATGTTTTTTGCACATTCAGAAGGTATAAGTTTCTCCGAGTGCAGCCTGCAGGCCAATGAAATTATATCAGATGCATGTGTCATATTTTAATTATCCACAGCTCAATTTCAATACTTGCACTTTCAGTAGCCTGCATTTACTACACTGCTTACTGCATCAAACTGCGCTCACTAACAGCATCTGTCAGGAATGACAACTTTTAGAAAGCCAACGGTTGCCTGGTAACGGGTGGCATCTCGTGAGTGTTGTGGGAATTGCGTTCTGTCATCACTGCTAGTGTTGCTAAAGTTAGCAATTACGGTGAACAACTTGGCACTTTAATGTGGAAGTGAGATAGAAAAGACCCCACTGGAAAAACACTGTATTGTTGAGGAGAAAAGGAGGTTTTGGGAAAAATGGATCAACTCTTACTTTGCTGGACCTCCGGGGGGACAGATTAAATGATCTGCTTCATCAGGAAACAGGTGAATTTGGTGCTCCAGGAGTTTAATGATAAATGCCATTATGAGACCAAAGCTCATGGGTTTTACTGTGCGGCCCTCAGTCATATGCTAGCTCCTAAATTGGCAGTCAGTCATCAAAACTTTGAGAACCCCTGGTGTGAGTAATTTAATTTTAGCTTATTTAATAAGCTTGTTAGGAAGGCTTGAACTATACTGGGACTGTGAGAAAGTTACATCAGGGTTTGCTACTTGTTTGATACTTGTTTGACTGAGTTGTTCTTTCTTCTTTCTTTTCTCTTTTGGGATTTGTTGACAATCAGAAAAATATAGAAAATCACCAGACTTATGCTTTACGTTTATAGTCTTGCTGCATTCAGCGGGCTCACTGTCTGTGGTTTCAGGAAATCCTCTGTCAGTATTTTGGCTCAAAAAGTGGATTTTTTAAAAAGTTTCAGACAGAGAGATGTTGATACTCAGAGTAAACTTAGATGAATAGATGACATTAAAAGCTAGAGCCTGCTTTCACAAAGTAAGGCGAGCCATTTGGTAATGGTTTCCTTATCTGTGGCTCAGTTGCAATAAAGCTCTTTATCTTAGAGATACGAGGACGTCCTTATCATAATTGTATCTCTTTTATGTTGCAGAAAGAAAGTGAAATGGGCACTAAGTACTTTATAAAATGCATCAGCTCCTATCAACCATCAAGGAAGTGCAGCAACACTGACCGGTTTTTGGCACAGTCAGTAGGCTGCTGTTCATATAATGGACTGAGGTACAAAGTTCTGGTGTTCTCACTACACCAAGTAAACAACAGTATCTAAGTTCAACAGTGCTGTGTTAGACCAGCAGCAAACCAGCAGAAATAATGTGGTAAAACATGCTGATGTAGCACACTGCAGTGAGAGTATTTTTACAACATGTTGCTCATGAAAAGTTTATCACTTCCTCAAAACACTGTTCTCCAACTTCAAACTTAGAAAACACACTGAGGGGCAAAGTATAAACTATAATCAAGTATTTTATTTGCAAAATGTTCTTTTTGCCCAACACAGAGAACAAAAATAGACAAATAGATACGACACAGCAGAGGAAAATAAAACAAACTGCCAGCTCACAGAAGAAAGTGCGCATATATAAACATCAATCCTGTCCACAAGTGTATCGAGGGTCAGAAATAGTTCATGTTACTGAGACAGAGTGAGGTTAAGGAAGGCCAGGGATAAATTAAAAGCTGCTGGATCAAAGCACAATATAATGTAATACAGCACAGCACAGTACAGTATAGTGCAGTCCAATGTAATTAGGTCCTAATATGATCAATAAAGGGCTCCCAGATCTTAATAAACTTGGGCTGGGCATTGGACAGAGTATACTGAATTTCTTCAAGATGTGTTTTTTTTTAAAGCAGGGAGGGGAGACAGATTTCCACTCTCTCAGGATAACCCTGTTTGTTATGATCATACCAAACATGAGGGCTCACTGTAATGCAGACGGAAGAGTGAAAGAAAAGTCAGGGGATCCCAAAATCACAAAAAAAAAAGACTGTCAGAGATCAGCTGATCAGCATTTTTCACAATGTTTTTGACGTTAACTGTATTTCCCTCCTCAAAGGGCAGCCGCAGATGAAGGGTTAAACTGACAAGATGCCAAAGGTGCATTGTCCTTCTCTTGTCCTCTGTTACATGTGAGGAGTTGATTTGCAAAAACAGATAAACACCATTCTTAAGATAAATAAACCAAAACAAGTTTGAATGATATTCCCCTTACAGCATGATAAAAAACATGATTCATGAGAATGAAAGAAATTTGAGATATTTTATCAAAACAACTCAACATCTGTTTGATTGATACTCCTTGGAGTGCACAAAAAAACAAAAATAATTGAGGAAAATTTAGTTTTTTTGTCTTTGAGAAATAATCTAAAGACTTTAAAATAATGCCAGAGTCTAAAAAAGGTCCTGCAATCACCAAGATAATGTGTGTGAAGTGTGTATGTAACCATATATTTCTGACTGTTGTTGAAATATTTTGTGTAATTGATGTGCAGAAAGAAGTAAAGAGGCCTTTTTCTTTGAAGTTGTAGCTATTATGAATGCTAGACTGCCACACTGATTTCCAGAGAGGACTCCATAGTGACCCTCTTTCCTAAAACTTCATTATTTTACAGAAAAGTGCAGAATAATCTTTGGCACCTTTGGTGGGACTCGTGTCTGTTTCTGTTTCTGAATGATCACTGCTGAGTTACAGTCTGTGTAAAAGCAAAGAGCAATGCATATTAAATTTCCAGAAGCCAGTAACATTTCAAAAGGTTTACTATAAAAAATGAAGTTACACATTAACAATTATTCTTCAGGTAAAGGGCTCATTACATGGGTCGAACAGCCTCAATAACAAATCAAAAATGCAAGTCTCCTTCAAGAACTCTCCAAGGCGCACTGAGAG